>CAJUYG010000537.1:122320-173221 GCA_910591675.1 Galerucella calmariensis | reverse complement strand
ACGTTTTGCATTACATTTTAGTTTTTGATTGTATTGTAGCGAATTTCTATAACAACATGATATTAATAAATGATATAAAATGGCATTGAAGGTTATGAGTTATGACTGTTTAAAACTTTTTTCTACTAGCGTGCGATAAAGTCCACGTTTCCGCACTCTTTTTAGTGTGGAGTCTGTGCATGGAGTCTGTGGAGTTTTTGGGGAGTATACTAACATTTGAATATTTAGAATATATTTGTATGGTTGTAGTTCACCAAATGACTTAATATTAAGCAATTTATTATAATTTTGCTATTATTTTTAATTAAAAAAAAAATATTTTCAAATAATTTTTTAATGGCCGTGGTATGAAACTCATCAAATGAATGTCAAATAATAATAATTAATTTGTTGATATGTATTTAAAATAAATGTTTCTTTCTGTTAACTTTTGGGTTATTTTCCGCACGCTAGTAGGAAAAATAGTGTACCCAACACGTGCGTGAAGTGACTTTTCCGTACGCTATTGCAGATGGCCGATACCTACTTAGTGACATTAATTTAATAGTTCCTGTAAGAAGATCTACAATAGATCAGCTAATATGTTCCATCAATCTCTCTTGAACGAACATATGCCATAATTTAAGACATAAGTGATGAAATATTGAGTAAGTGCTCTTCAAGGATACCCCTGGTATATCTGTAACGTCTAATTTGATCCGGTCTTTAAATTTCCTGATAGTTGAAGAAATATTTACGTGATAAAATGTTTATAACAAATTTATTATGATAGGAACCAAAAATAGTTATTTATGTAACTAGTGTGTAAAGTAGCCTTTTTTTTGACGAATGTGAATATTGCGACAATCACATGAGTCGAAAAAAAGGTCTTAACACACGAATTGCATACAATATATTTTCTACTAGCGAATATATAATTAAAATACAAAAGTTTAATAGTAATTTTCTTTACGCACTAGTGCGTAAAGTAAGTTAAATTTTTCTTTAGAAGTCTTTTTATAATAATCCAAAATAACATCATATTTTTCTAAAAATATTCAATTCCTAAATATAAAATACATCCGTTTATTATACCTATATTTTTATAAGACTAGATATCTATAACTACATACATAGGTACGCACTAGTGCGTAAAGTAAAACTCTTTACGCACTAGTGCGTAAAATAAAGTTTTACACACTCAAAAATGTGTCTAAAGTACGTACTTTACACACGGTAGTAGAAAAAATATTTATTTTTCCCACTAGCGTGCGGAAAAGTCCACTTTCCCGCACTCATTTTAGTTTGAGTCACTTTTTCACACTAGTGCGGAAAAGTAAATTTGTCAAGGGAGTATACTGACATTTGAATATTTAAAATATATATTTGTATGATTGTAGTTTACCAAATGACTGAATAATTATAAATTTATTATAATTCTGCTATAATTTTTAATAATTATTTTTAAATCATTTCTTAATAGCCCTGGTATAAGCCTCATCAAATGAATGTCAAATAATAATTATTAATTTATTTTGTTGATATATATTTAATAAGAAATGTTTCTTTATGTTAGCTTTTGGGTTTTTTTCCGCATGATAGTAGAAAAAATAGTGTACCTAACACGTGACTTTTACGCACGCTAAAGCGACTAAAACGACTGAAAAATTAATACATTTATTATAATTCTGCTATAATTTTCAATGAAAAAAAACTTATTTTTCAATCATTTTTTAATGTTCCTGATGTCAAATAATAATAATTAATTTGTTGATATGTATTTAATAGGAAATGTTTCCTTATGTTAACTTTTGGGCTTGTTTCCGCATGCTAGTAGAAAAAATAGTGTACCTAACACGTGCGTAAAGTGACTTTTCCGCACGCAATTGCTGGCCGAACTCGCAGAAGCGTCGTTCGGCCATCTGCAATAGCGTGCTGAAAAGTATAACTTTTCGCACTATTTAGGTAAACTACTATATTCTATATGCCTACTAACATTACATAAATATATAAATAACATTTATCGTAAAATAGCTTTTGCATCTTTTGTTTTAATTTTATTTACCTAGCATCCCTATTCGCTCCCTATCCTGTATAATACGTCTTTCCGGCTAATTTAACTTTATACACATCAATTGTAAAAGCAGCCCCTGAAGATTGTCACAAACATTTTTGTTCAAAATCGAGAAGCATGTGTTATGCACAATTATCAAATATAAAACCAAATAAGGACCTACCTATAGGTGATTTAAGAAATATTTATCAATTATTGAGAACTCTATTAGTGGTTAATAATTTTTTCTATTATTAACCTAGGTCGATAATGGATAAATTCAAATATTTTGAGAATTCAGGGATATTAGTTCAACAAAAACTCAACAACATACTTATTTCCTACTTGAAATTACCTAACTAGATACAATTTTTTGAATAAAAATGCCATCATTTTAATATTCGAGTTCAAGCTTTACATTTTCAATTTAAACAACTGAATTATATTGTTAAAGTTGTTGAATAAATGGATAAAAATAAAATTTGTACATACCCAACACTCTTTTCCACACTTTAAAATCATAAAAACTGTTTTTAAAGAAAAACTATCACTTTCCACTCATTTTCCAAAGTACCTAATCACTCACGATAATAAACAACTTTCGAGTTGTAAGTACGATCGAATATTAAAATTTAATGTCTAGAAAATCCACAGTACCATCCAATAAAGAACATAAACACAAGTTTATGCCGCCGACGACGGTGTGTGGATGTTTTTTGCTTTAAAATGTGAACGTAAATAGTTTTTTTAAACCGATAATGATAAATCGATATTATAGTTGGAGGTTTTTAACTATACGTAGTTAAAATAATATACAGCGTGTCCACGGATGGGGTATCCTATTATTATAGGTGAAAAATGTTTAAATATTAATTTTAGTGAAAAATGTCATTCCTGATAAAAAGTTTTGCTTGTTCTGGAACCCCATAAAATGATATAAAATACAAGCTTTTCAATACCTGCCTTATTTTATATCCAGTTTTATGAAAACCGTATGAATTTTTGCACCAAGTCCAAAATAATGTATAAATCTAGTGAGTGACGTTAACAATGTAACGAATAGCTATCAACTTTTATTAATAATTTTCACATTGTCATTTTCTTATAAAACTTTGACAACGATGTTAACTATTCAAGAATTATAATCATTATAAAAAATAACAATACATAATAAAAATGTAAGAAACAGTAAGTAAACAAAAAAGATCTATTCAATTTATCCTCTCACAGCTTTAAATCATCTCTCAATAAATAATAATAATAAATGACTTTATTGCTGTGTTATAAAAATACAATACAAGCAAAGGCGACGTTCGCTCTTAGATGATGTTCTCATACGAGAAGTACCAGCTAAGTATCGCTCTTCCACGCAACCGCAAATCTGAAGATTAAATATTCTTTACCTACAATAATTTCTTACATGCTCAAATAAAAAAAAGTTAAGTAACCTAATTTTGTAAATATTAAAATGAATAAGGCCAGTTTTATCTGCTTAGACTCAGAATTTCAATGTTATGCTATTATTAAGTAGAGACTTCTTAAGATTAAGTTTAAATTTATTGAGAAATGGGTGGTACCGTTTTGTAGACTTCGGGGATCATGTTGTACAGATTAGCAATGTTATATGAGAAGCTAGATCGAAATAACGTGGTTTTATGTTTTGGCATACTAATTTTATTTTTAAATCTCACATTTACATTGTGTACTTCTGATCTCTTTTTAATTTTTTTCGATAGGTAATAAGGGGTTTTGGTTAACATAATTTTGTGAAATAGTACTGAACCATGAAGAATACGTCTATTTTTTATATTCAGCCAGACAAGGTCTGCAAGATGCCTGGAGGTTGGATTTCGACGTCTGATGCCACAAATAAAACGAACACACATATTTTGAATTCGCTGTAATTGATTTTGATCTAGTTGTGTATGTGTGTGTGTGTGTGTGATTTTTGGGGTGACATTCACTGAGACCTAAAAGATCTATTGTGCCCCCTTACTTCTACTCAGTTTCTGAGGAGAGTCTCAGAAACTAGTAGTTCCTTTAGTCCTATTTCCCGGAGTAATTTTAGGATGTCTGCAGGCTTCAACTTAGGCAAATGTTCCTCTTCTATCCAGTAATCTCCCAGGTGCTGTGCTCTAGGATTCTGGAGTGCTATGCAGTTGGAAAGTATGTGGATGGAGGTTTCTTCTTCCATTCCACAAAATCTGCATTCTTCTTCCTCCACTATTTTAAGCTTTTTCAGGTGCCCATTCAGGCGACAATGTCCCGTTTGGATCCCTGTCAAAACTCTTAGCGCTGTTTTACTTTGACATGCATTCTTTTGATCTCAACAGGTTGTAGTCACCCAGAAGAGTCTTTGATTGTATAAGCCCTACTAGATCTTTCCAATGGTCAGATCTTCTCTTTTTCTAGGCTTTACTTATTTCTTCCAATATTACATTGGGGCTGATTCCGCAAAAGGGTTCGGGCCCCCAGAAAGGTATTTCAGTCCCCCTCTTTGCTAGTTCATCTGCTATTTCATTTCCTTCTATTCCAGTGTGTCCAAGATTTTTTTCACAGTTGGATAAAATTAAACTATCGTTATTAATTTTCAAGTGTATTTTACTTTTAATTCTATTTTTCTCATTTCTACGACCAAATAACATGACTTTCGATTTTGAAGAATTTATACTTAAGCAGAATTTATTTGAAATCTCTCTTATAGTTTCAAGTTCTTTGTTAATTTTTAAACAAGCGTCTTCAACTTCTGGTTTATTAAACTCCATATACAACTGCGTGTCGTTCGCGTAATAGTGAGCCTTCATACATTTCAGGTAACTTGGAAATTGGGATGTGTATAGGGAAAATAGCAAAGGACCTAAGATGGATCCATGCGGAACCCCACGTGTTAGGTACATTTTCTTTGACAATTTTTCATTTAGAAATACTCTTTGAGATCTTTGATCTAAGTAGGACTACAACATTTTTTGCGCTTGTTTATCAAAACACATACAATTACATAATGACAGAAGCAAAGAGTGATTAATTTTATCAAATGCCTTAGAGTAATCTAATAAGATTGAAATGCAAAGTTTGTTGGAATCAATATAAGAATAAATGTCATTTAAAACTTTGAGGAGTGCAGTAGTGCAGCTATATCCTGGCCGAAGCCCAGCTGGTAATAAGTCGAATTTGATGATGTGTTGACGTATTAATTTGTTTCATCCATAACTTTTTCCAGGATTTTAGAAAAAGTACATAGTAAGCTTATGGGACGTAGCTCATTGCAATCGACAGGATTGTCCGTTTTTGGTATGGGTAGAACCTTAGATTCTTTCCAAATTAAAGGTAACGTTGAATGTTTTAGACAAAAATTATATATGTGAGTAATATATGCTCTCTTACTAAATTCTTTGTAAGTATTTCGCAGCATTTCTGGGCAATTTCGTCATCGTCGGCATCAATGATAGCTCGTTCCAGGTCTTCAATATTATGGTTTGAATTATTTGTTTTAAGTAGCACCATGAAAAATGCCTAGAATAGAAATCAGGGGATCGTACATAACGTACCATCTATCGTCCAGGAAAATATTCATCCAGCCATCCTCTAATAAGCAGAGTCGAGTGCAAAAATTCATACGGTTTTCATAAACTGGATATAAAATGAGGCTGGTTTTGAAAAGCTTGTATTTTATATCATTTTATGGGGTTTCAGAACAAGCAAAACTTTTTATCAAGAACGACATTTTTCACTATTTAAAAATGTTTCACCTATATGATACCCCATCCGTGGACACGCTGTATAAAACTGAAATATTTAATATTTAGGTTGTTTGAAACATTAGGTTAATAATTATTTTAGTTTGCATACAGGGTGTATTTAACCTCATAACTTTTTAATAGGAATTATTTTATTGTTTGCTTGTAATTAATTTAAAAACTGATTAGTTGATCTCAAAAATTCTTTTACTTATAATATAAAACTACATAATCAGTGAGCAGCAGAAGCTGTATTTGAACAAAAAAGCTAGCGTGCCTTACAGTAAAATCGGACATCTCGCCTGTAGATATTGATCAGCAGAGAATCCTAATTGGATGCGTGAGACACATAGGTACTCAGTACCCTCAAAAGGTGAACGTTTGGGCCGGTATCATAGGTGACCATATTATTGGTCCTATATTTATAGATGGAAATTTGACAGCTGGAAAATATTCAAATATGCTTAGAAATGAAGTTATTCCTGCGTTGGCAAACTTATATCCCAACGCAATAGATCCTAGCTTACCGAATGAAAATGTTTGGTTCCAGCAAGACGGAGCAACACCCCATTATGCTTTAATGGTAAGAACTTATTTAGATGAAATCTTCCCCAATAAATAGATTGGACGAAGAGGTACTATTGGGTGGCCAGCTAGATCGCCAGACCTTACGCCGTTAGATTTTTTTCTGTGGGGTTATCTCAAGAACAAAGTATATGCAACACAACCAACTAGCATTGTAGACCTCAAAGACAGGATAACTACAGAAATACGGAATATTTCACCTCAAACTTTAAACAAAATTAAGGAGTTCTGTAGGAGACTGTGCTATTGCCAACAACTAGGTGGAGAAAATTTTGAGCATTTATTTTAATGTATTAAAATCAAATACATCAGGTATTTTATGTGTGTTTAATAACTGTAAAAATAAAAATTTCACCTTGTATAATTCATAATTGACCATACATTATTTAGTTTGTTGGAATAGGTTCATTTAGAGGATTTCAAAAATATGCAATTATACAGGGTGTTTCATTAAAAAAAACAACACCCACTATGGCATACTTGCGTGAATCAACCTGTACATTTAAATTTATGTTTACATAACACACAACTCAATTCAAAAGTTGACGTGTCCCGGCATTTTCTATAATTTTCTAAAATAATGACAAAGAATTTTATTCCGTAAGTGGTTTCCACACTGTATAACAAATACCTACATGCGCATATCCAAGATCTTGAAAACATTAACCATTATATTTTACTCTTATTACACTGACAAGTATATAGTACCTTCAAATTGATAGATTATTTTTGTACACAATCCAAACAAGTGCATTATTTGTAATATCATTTTTGTCCCCCGTGATCCTCCGAGATCTCTTTTCGTTCACAAGTTATAATCCATTGTGAGTTTTATAATGGACACTGTATATATATCTTTGATTTAAAAAAGCTAACTTGCTTTTAACCCTCTTTTAACCTTTGGAGAATACCCAACGGTGTAGAGGAAAAAATACATTTTTGATAGGATCTTATTCGAGTTTATCTCCCTGCGGTAAATCCTATATGTCCGTCGATCTGGGAAAGCCAACGTAACATTTAAGAAAACGTGAATAAATCGTTTTTGTCCTAGAAGGTGAAAGACGAATAAAATGGTTTTGCATTTCGTTTTATATTTCAACGCAGAATAGAAAAAAAAGAAGGGTTTGTTAATTCACCAAAAGATTATGTTTTTAAATGGACATTCAATACAAAAGAATCAAAAATAGAGAGTTGTTTTTCCAAAATGGAGCAATAATATTGACGTACTATTTTCCAAAAAAGGAATGTGACAAAGGAACACAATAGTACACAAGGGCAGAGTTTGAGCTTTAGCAGCCCGAGTGAGCGTAGCAAAGCGAGGGCAGTTGATAGTTAAGGGCTGTATGGTTGAAATAATAGCCTTCTTGGTGTGCGTCATCGATTGTTAATGTCTTTCTAACACATTACGTAGGGAGAAATGGAAAAAAAGGCAGGTCTTTGGTTAATCCTAATCAAAATATCACAATAATGAACCGTTCAAATGTATTACAAACGTTAACCCTAATATTTGACTCACAAAAATTTGATTGGTTGATGTTTAGATTACGCGCAAGCGCAACCTATCAATCCTCAAGTCAAAATACTATGAGGGCGTTACTTTCGTAGCGGCAATGTGTCTTACGTATTTTTCTACTGTCACACTGATAGTTCTCGTCAGGTCTGTACTTTGTTGTTACGGTCAATTATTATTTATGAAAAGTGAATATTAATCTTACTGTTATGTATATTTAAATAATACAAAAATATGCATGGATAAGCCATGAAAACAAAAGACTTGAGTAAATGGCTTTGGGCAACTATAAAACGTACCATCAACGAAAACCATTTCAACAGAACATAAAAACTTCAAATTAGAAACCGTTGAGAAGCAAACTATTTTATTTTCTTGGTCATTAATTAATAGAAAATTTTCATTTGCGTTAGTCTTTATGTCGATGCTATTAAGTGTATTGTAAATACCATCAAATGTTTTTGTCACTTTTAGAAAAGTGTTCAACCTATTGTGGCTAATGTTTTTTCTTACTAACAGTAAGTCCCTACTTGTTACTAGAATGTCCCCTTTCTGTAATTCTGTATGAATTAGCTTAGATGGTCGACTTGAAATGTCGTCTATCGCCTTTTTTTTCAAGTTATTATTCATTTTTTGTCTCTCTAACTGATTTGGTAAGTCTACTTCATGTGTATGATTAATTTATGCCTAGATACACGGAAAAACATCAGCAATTTTAAAGTTCTCAAGTATTTCCAGTTAGAAAAAGAAGCTGGAAATTATTTATTTCATAGCCTTTTCGAATATGGCTGAATACGATCCTGATGATTTCATTTATCAAATTTAAGGTTAGCTATTTGTCAAAATAGCAAATAAAATAAACGACATACTAAAGAAAACCCGGATATACGTCACAATCGATGTCGCACACTATGAAGGCTATTGAATGTACTATACTTATAAATGATTGAATGCATATGAATTAACTTAGGCGTTCACTCTTACATATAATTTTTATTAAAATCGTAACTCTTTGTTTTGTATTAAAATCTAAGAGAAAAATAAAAGAATTTACCTTCATTTATATTCATTGGTTAACTTGAGTTTAACAAAAAACTTTTTATTGAAAAACTTGCTGTTATCATAACGAAATACAATCATTCTCAAAGTTGCGATTTTAAATTGTAAATAAGATACATTGGAGAATAAGAATTTCGGTTATTGATTATTTGAAAAAATTGTCCTTTCAATCGTTTAAAAAGTGATTAAACAAAACTGACTTTCACGGCGTTGAAAAATAGATGAAAATATTGTAGGCTCAACTGACTTTGAATTTGGGAGATAACAAAGCCAGCTATCAGGGTTTGTTATCAGATTGAAATTTAAAAAAAAAAACAAATTCTTCAGAAAAGAGTAAAAATGTAAGGGTACCACTAATTTTCTTACCTAAAAAAAATAAAAAATAAAATGAAACTTGAAGGGACACTCACTTAGGCGGTGCAGCTCGGCGTGACGTTACATTATCGATAAATCCGCACACTTAAGCGGCACAAAGTGGTGCGTTCTTTTTGTTACATTCGAACCAGCAAAATGTCAAGTAGTTCACCCGACAAAGATTTTTTCGCTTTTTCCGCATTGCTAAGTGCAGAAGAGCAGGAGAACATAAAAAATGGTAGGTCAAATATGCTATTTTGACATATAGCTAATCTTAAATATGATAAATAAAAGCTTCGGGATCGTATTAAGCCAAATTCGAAAGGGCTAGGATATTAATAATCACCAGTTTCTTTTTCGAACTGAAAATATTTGAGAACTTTCAAAATGCCGATGTTTTTCTGTGTATTTAAGCATATTTTCGTATTATTTAAATAGATATAACAATAAGATTAATATTCACTTTTCATAAATAATAATTTACCGTAAACAACAAAGTACAGACCGGACGAGAACTGCCAGTGGGACATTAGAAAAAGACGTAAGACACATTATTGCCGCTACGAAAGGTACGTCTGCCTCCTACTTTGAATGTTGTAATTTCTCCCGATTGATAGGTCGCGTTTTCGCCTAATCTAAACATCAACCAATTGAATTTTTTAAGTAAAAGATTAGAGGTAACCTTTGTATATATTTAAACGGTTCATTATTGTGATATTATGATTAGGATTAATCACAGACCTGCCTTTTTTGCATTTCTCTTTTTTGATATTTGGACCTAAGACACATCTTTCTGATTTGACAGCGCATAACATTGAAAATTGAAGGTGAATTCATTAAACCATCGAATACCGCAAAAAATCTAGGATTAATATTGGATCCTAAATTGAAATATGATAAACATATCAACATTTGCATTAAAAATGCCTACTTCAATATTAAAAAGATATTTCAAAGTCGACAGTATCTGTCATTCAATGCAAAAAAAGTTTTATGTGATGCGCTTGTACTAGCTAAATTTGACTACGGTGATGTTATTTATGGGCCTTACTTAAATGTAGCTACCGCTAGGAGAATTCAAGTAGTGCAAAACTGTTGCTTGAGGCTGGTCTGTGGTATCAGAAGACGTCAGAGAACTTCCCACAAACTCAATACAGTTAAATGGCTCAGTATGGCCAAGAGATGATATCTTCATTCGGCTTGCTTATTCCATAGAATTATTAAAACTGGACAACCATCATATTTATTGAACAAAGTTTCCTTCCTTTCAAATATTCATAGCCGTAATACCCGTTTCAACTATAGATTAATTGTCCCTCGTCATCGAACTGAACAGTACAAAACCTCTTTTACATTATTATTATTATATTTAGACAAGGGCAGAGGGACAAATCCCTATTATGCCCAAAAACAGATAATTACACAAGAAACTTAGGACAGAAAATAAGTACAATATACACAATATACCAAATAAACTATAAGTGCTCTAGCAGCGCACGATCAAGTCTGTTTTTGAACGAGTTAGTCGATGGTGCAGAAACTGTGGATACATCAAGATTATTCCAGCTGTCGATTACCCTGTTTGGTAAGAAGTTCTGTCTTGATCTGACGGTAAAGTTTTCTTTTTTGAGTTTAAAAAGGTGTCCTCTAAGGCGGTCATCTGGATTTAAGGTGAACATCATATCAAGATTACCAAAATTAAATTTTAATATTTTAAAAGTGGTAATGAGGTCTCCGCGGTGTCTGCGAAGTTCAAAGGAAGTTAGGTTGGCCATGGAGAGTCTTTCCTCGTAGGAAGGTCTTCGCTGTCCCAGGGACAGTCGAGTGGCTCTTCTTTGAACATTTTCCAAAAGATTTCTATCGCGAACTAGGTCTGGATACCACGTTGGACCAGCGTACACGAGAATTGGTCGGACATAGATAGTATACAGTTTGCAAAACGACTGGAACGAAACACTCGAAAAGCACTTACGAATGAGATAAAGTCTGGTGTTCGCGCGCTTACAAACTGAAGTTATATGATCAGACCAAGTTAGGTTGCTATTTACGATAATTCCGAGGTCGTTATAGGAAAACACAGAATTTAATGGTCGACTATCTACGAAGTACGGTAGTAGTGGGTTGTTTTTACCAATTCGGAGCACTACACATTTTTCCGTGTTCAATGGAAGTAGCCACTGAGAACACCATCTGGAGATGGAGTTTAAGTCCAGCTGGAGGGTTTGTTGGTTGGTGATTGGATTCGTATATATCTTTGTGTCATCAGCGTACAAAGATATTTTATTAGTTACGTGATAAGGAAGATCGCTGGTGTATACCGTAAAAAGCAGAGGACCAAGAACAGAACCCTGTGGCACTCCACTTTCCACCAATCTATCCCTTGAGAAGTCTTCGTCAACTCTTACTTTAAAATATCTATCCGTTAGAAAGTCGTCAATCCAGCTAAGTAAAGAGCCGCGAATGCCGAAGTGTTCCAGCTTGTGTAGAAGTCTGCGCCTGGGAACGCGATCAAAGGCCTTGGAAAAGTCCAGATAGACAATATCTACTGGCTGCCCATCGTTAAGAGATGACGTCCAGTCATTAACACAGTGTAGCAGGTTGGTTAGGGTGGAACGGCCGGCGACAAATCCGTGTTGTTGCGTTGGAATCACATTTTCCAGGAGAAGAAATTTGGTCGTCTCCTCCGAAATAATGGCTTCCATGACTTTACTGACCACTGGCAGCAGACTAATCGGGCGGTAGTTATTGGAATCAAGTTTGTTACCTTTTTTGAATATGGGGGTGATAGATGCTAATTTCCAGCTGGGGGGTATGGAACTTTGAGTAAAGGAAGCCTGCATAATTAACGACAGGGGAGTTGCAATCGAGTTTGCGCAGCTTTTTAGGAGTTTTGGAGTTAGACCATCTAAACCAGGTGATGCGTTAGTGCGTAGTTTCAGTAAGTGCTGTTTTATACGGTCTGGTGTAAATACTACATGTTCCAAAGATGCCTTGAGGCGAGGACAGCTAATTAATGGGAGGTTGTCATTATTGGGTTCTTGAGTGAAAACTCGTGAGAAAGCTAGAGAGAGCGTCTCAGAAGACTCTTTATTAGAAGAGCATACAGTGTAGTCGGGTTTTTGAAGTAGGGGAATGGAAACTTTTGATGATAGGGACGATCAAGACATGTCAAATTGCAAAAATTTACAACGAACTGCCTGAACTTGTCAAACAAAAAAAAATCGATTGAATCATTCAAAATTGCTCTGAAATCAGTTTTGTTTCGCGACCAACGTATGAACATTGGTATGTACAGTTAGCAGAAGCAAACGTGAGCCCTGGTGGGCGTGTTCATGTCGCTGTAGTTGCATTTTTGTAGTAACAATTCGATATTTTGAATCGATAACCAAATATCGATACCATAAATGTCAACTGTTAAGAGACATGTAAACAAAGTCAAACTTGCTAAAAATGTAACTCTAAATATTAATAAAAAAATTTATATTGGACCAAAACTAAAACTACCGTTTGCACTAAATGTCTATATTTTCAAATTACATGACTGTAGGTATTAATGTCATGAAAAAGAAGGGTCAAGTTTTTATGGAAAGCAACAAAATATGAACTGGCTATAGTCCAATGTTGCCGATGTAAAAATGAAAATTACCCGAACTTACTATTCAAATTATCAGAATTTGTCAAAATTACCAAAAGGACACATTGATTATCTGAATAAAGTCTTCGACCCCAGTCAATATGGAAAATCCCCAAAAACAATAGCCATTTTATATATCCCTTCTACAAAATATTCGAAAAACTATTGGATCTAAATTAGTGAAATTGTCTAAAAATCGGATAATCATCCTTGCATTGACAACACTGATACAGAATGAATAAAATGATGTATGTTGATGAAATTACTCAGTTATATTATTTCGATTATATTTAACAATTACTAATGGACAATCGTTAACATTGGCTCTTATTTTAGTTCGCATATTTTCCGGGGCTCATGTTTGGTTCTGACAACTGTAGTATTTATTTTGTGTATTTCTATGATATGATGTAGCTTTTCTTTGTTTTTATTGTTATTGTTTATTATTATTAATATTATCAGTATTGTTATTGTCGTTTGAATTGTGTTACCTACTATTATTATTATCATTTTTATTTGTATCGAATTTTGTTAGAACTATGTTATAATATCTTTATTCTTTGAATCACTCAACGCCTAGTCTGAAAAACAGAGACTGCCGTATCAATTTGGTGTGGTAGTCACCTGATCTTCGATGCGTTTTATCAGCACTTCGTGGATTCGTCGCGCGCAGAGGTTGCGTCAAACAACCATTTTCTGATCTGTTACCGCTTCCCAAAAAGCTTGTACATGAGAAGCAATCGCTTGGAATTTTAAACCACCCTCAGCCCCACACATCGTTGGTATTTGGGAAGCAGGGATAAAATTCGGGAAACACCACTTAGCACGCACCATAAGTGAGTGCCTCTATGCCAAATAGAGGCGATACTAAATTCGCGTCAATGAACTCCGCAATCATCAGACCCACCTGATATGCAGGTTCTAGTACCCGGACATTTTCTGACGCAAGGTCCATTAATTTCGATCCCTGATGAGGATCTTTTTCATGAGATTTAACATTGGTCAATGCCTCCGAGTACCTATGGTGGGATTATTAATAAAACAATAATTAACAATTCAAAATATTTATTTAGTATCTATTACATTACAATAAAGAGCATGTACTTACTTTTAAAATTAAATATATAGTAAATAATAATGTTAGTGAATTACTTCTTTCCGAAACAACTGACTGCATTGAAATAGCATTTACTACCACGTTTGCGGTTATCGTCATTTTTATTACTACTCCTCAGATTCCTTTGAAATCTTGAGCTGGAATAAAGAATGTCAGCCAAATTTAATCGTGGCTCAGAATCTTCGACGTATTCTGGATATCTTAACTGAAAAAAATAAATAAAACCAAAATGAAAATAAAAATAAAAATGGGTTGACTACTTAATTATGAACACACATTAATTATTAGTAGTAGTATTCCTATGGTAATAAACAAGATAATTTTATGACAACCGAAAGCTTGTTTTTTAGTAACAAGCTGAAGCCGAAGGCTGAGTGCCTTTACCAAGCAACGAGCTTAAGAAATTTGGAGCTCCAGAAAACGTTCCTTGGTCGACATCATCCATATATCGACAAGGAAGCATCAAATGAGTGACTATTTGATGGAAAATTATTTTCAGAAACAAAAGGATTTATGATGGCAATTCAAGATCACATAATTAATACCAGCAATTACAAGAAATTTTTTATAAGAAATCCAAACATCGTATCGGACAAATACAGAAGGTGTCAACAAACAACAAAGACGATACAACACATTAGCTAAAATTGTCATATTATGTATTTATATTCTCACTAAAATAATTATAATAGAAATTGTAATGTGAAAATGAGTCTTTGCTTCAGAATCTTTGTAATCTATACAATTATTTCAGTTAGTCTCAGTGACTGTCATCATGTCTATTATATACTTGTTGCCTCCTAAAGCTACATCCTCAATCAATCTGCTAGCGAAGTGGCACTTCAGCACGCGTGCTGCGAAACGGTACCCATCATCAATCCTGTCAATTCAGTCTGCCTGAATGTTATCGCACATGCGCATTTTCATTGTTATTTTAAGGTAACGAGGTAATTAAAAAGTTCAACCTGTGATTATTCTTGTAAATAAAAGTAGTTACTACTTATCAAAGACAACAAATTAATATAATTACGATTTTAGAAAATAATGTATGTTTGTTTACAAAGATAATAGAATAAAATAGGGTTAGAGTACCTACATTATTTTCCCCATGATCAAATGCGCATGACACAATTCGCCACGCACCGAAAAAGCTTACAGCTTGCAAGCTTGCACTTCCAAGTCGGCGCGCATGTCAGCACGAAATTGAATTGAGGATGCTTACGTTTAAACGTCATTGTCCCAGTACGCGTGCCGAAGTGCCACTTCGCCACTAAATTGATTGGGGATGGGCCTTAAGGCTAAAAACACATGTCGGCCGACGACTCTGCAGACGAAACGTCGTATGATTGAATGCATACTAATGTCATAAAACAGACGAGAACGTAAGAACGTCCCAAGCCGCCAGGGTGCCGAGCGTATATTGGTCAGAACCATGCGACGAAAGCATTTTTTATTTCAGGCGGTACATTGTTAATTTATACACTTCAGTTTGAGAGTTTACTTTGAAAAGGGAAAATAAGTAAATAAGTAGTTCAAAGTAGTCATCTTAAGAATATTATTACTTTCCATAAAATTTTCTTATAGTCTGAGGCCCTTTTTGTCAGAGCGCAGTTCCTTCTTCATTCATTCAATCGATTGGGTTGAGCTTTACAGTCTTTGAACTGAATCTTTGTATACTTGCCGTTATAGATATTGTGCGAACTTAAAGTTGTCGGCTCTTTGTTCGACTGTAATTCGATACGATACCGTCATAGCCCGCCTTATAACTTAGGGATATACGATTAGGTAGCTGCATTGAGAATATTACGTCCACTATACCATGTTATCTACTTCAATTTCAGAAGCTTCGTGTCTTCTATATAGGCCCCTAGTTTGACTGGGGTTTGACTAAAGTGCTTCCGTCTGAGACATTGTAAGTTCTAACAGAAGCAGAGTATGTGAGTAGGTGTTTCATCATAGAATTCACATTTCATGCCCATAGGTTCACTAATAGCGTTTTCCATTGGCATGCACTTAGTTGGCACCAAGTTCGAGTGTACTCTACACCAGTGTACCGATATTTTGCACTGAGTGCAGGGTCAATGGAACACAGAAAAGTTGTCAGCTGTCATTCGTCAAATCAAGTTGGTTGTTTTGTGGTGGTTTTTGTTGTTTTGATTAAAAGCAGGTGCAGTTTTATGTATCCTTATCTAGTTGTTTTATTATTTAACATTGAAAATAATGAGAAAATTTTTATTAAAAGTACATTGAGAGATTATTCATTTCCTAAAACAACTTAATACTTCCAATCACTGGTTCAGTATTTGTAAGATACTCTACTTTTACAATAATATCCAGTGAAAAATAAATAAACTACTGTTTTTCTTTCGAATTCGCAGCCTTCATCATTTGCCGCCATTTTGCACTCTTGCACTATACTCGAAACTACCTCCTGAGCAGGTGCCGAAAAAACTGCACTCAGTGCACATTCGCTTGCACTAGTTTTCCAATGGAATATGAAATACTGGTGCAGTGCAGCCAATGGAACACAAATTTTGCACTCAGTTCAGATTCAGTGCACCCTAGTTTTGTCAATGGAAAACGCTATTACATTGCCCACTCAGGGCGCACTGTTCAGTAACCAGGTCGGTAACTGTCTTGAAATGTCTGTTACCCAGTTTCAATAGCCTGGTTGTGAGCTCCTTATGTGGCTTGCTAAGTAAACTCTTTCTATGGAGGTGTCCTTGAGTCGACCTCCATTTGAGTTATTGTTCCAGCCAGTTCTCGATTTCTCCTCTTACGCAATCTTTTGTGCTTCCACCAAACGGTTTCAACTTTATAGCCTTCTTCATCACCTGCAGTCCTCTCATGATGTGCTGACACCCATATTAGAGACACTTTGTTGTTTCTTGTCAGCCTGTTAAGGAATTCTTAACAGTTTTTTGGCAATCTAGACCTTGTTGATTAATAAAAGGATTATTATTTCTCCAAACCCTAATCCCTTCCCGAGGCCCCAATGAATCTGCCTCTGTTCTTCTCCATAAATTGAAGAAGAATTTCCCAGTGCCAATCTCTTTTCTAGAATGACATTATTTAAGCAAATTTAAAAATCTGCCAAATGTCAAATAAACTTTAGTATAAACAACGTTTTACCACAGAATACACCATCCCAAGAAGAAACGAAGCTTGTGCTATTTTACAATTCATTTTGTGCGCATGTCTGACAGTCGCCATTTTAAGCCCGTTATCTGTCAATGACATGTGATTTTATTGTTTACCAAAGAATTTTCTTTGTTGTAAGCTTTTTGATTATTCACATATATTTTTGTGTTTTGAACGATAAAATTTGTTTACAAAATTACATTTATTAGTTATGGCGCCAAATGCAATTCGTGGCTGTCATTCAAGTGATGGAGACGGGTAGATTTCCTAAAGACCCCAGAAGGTAAAACTTATATTTATATATTTTTAACAATATTTGTTAAGCTGTTAAATTAACTTCAACAATTCATAAATTGAGTTGAACAATTAAAACTTTGTCGAAACAAGTCATAAAAATAAATCATTATTATTTTAAATTCTCTGGTTTCACTTTTTTGCGTGTAGTTAACATCTAATTAACATTTTTTTAACAATTTTCTTAGTGTAACTTAATCCGTTATCTGTCAACGTCAGTTTGAAGGTCACCAAATTTTGCCCCCAAAACATCAAAGGATTCACGCCGGCTTTCGTTTCTTGTTTGGCTGGTGTATTCTGTGGTCTTACTTCAAATGGACAAACTTCACAAATTATCCATAGAAGCAATACCCATTATGTTAACTGGTTCAGAGGAAAAAATCCCAAGAAATATTGAACACAATTTTTGACGCTGTGTTAGTAATTGAAGGAGTGTTATTGTGAAAACATTGACAGACGAAATCTTCTTAAATTTGTATATTTTGAATAGGAAAGGTACTAACTACCAGGATTGACAACACAAAGAGTACGTCTATTGGTAACACAAGTATATGCATGCAATTTTTAGCAATAACATGTCTAGAGGTCAAAAATATTTATATGTTGAACATTTATGACACTATGATAATATTACATGCTTTTGATTTTTCAATTGGAAATGTGTGAAGGAATTTTGATACTTTTTTTAATAATTATTAATTATTATTTTGTTATTTACACAAGATTTTGTAAATTGATTAAATATAGCTTATTTTATTATGAGTTTTTAAAAATATGAAGTGAAAGTTAAGTTGTTTTTAAATGTAAAAGATAATCATTCTCGGAAAAAGGGGAGACATGAATAAAGCAGAGTTAAAAGAAAGTTACAGGAATATAGAATTATTATTCATTGTTCAAAGTAGCTGGAAGATGAAAGAAAAATTCTAATCGAACTTGGTAAAAACAGAAAGTTAAAATGGAATGTTACACAAATATTTGCATTTGCACATTTGAATAAAATGGAAAATGAGAAGTTAGTTAAATACTTGAAGATTTGAAAAGGCTCTGCTCAAAGCTATCTGCACCGTAGTGTAGACTCGTGGAAAACTGTAAATAACCCCTCAATAGGATCGCAAAAGACAACACAGTATCTCTAGCAAGGGTGCTGGGTCATAAGGGAATTAGATGTGATGAATTCGCGATCCAGTGAGCTGAGGAAGACTCTGAAGAAGACTTCACGAACCGTAACCGTTCAGTATAACCATACAGGATTGCACAAGAGGGGAAATCCGAAACTGGTTGACGTAAGGTCACATTATACGAAGAATTTACTAGACAAGTACCTGTAAACAAGGCTATCGAAACTGGGTAAGATACATTTGAATACAGTAACCGACCTAATCACTGGACACTGTACCCTGCGAAAATGTGAAATGTGAGGTGAAATAAGAACTTACAACGATTTTAGTGAAGAAATAATATATCCACCACTACTCAAATCCCACAAGTCAAACTAGTGGCCTATATAGTAAACACGAAGAATAACATCTAGTTCTTTTATTACTAAAACACTCACATACGTTTTAATCCATAAAATCTCACTTTTCATTTTAATACAGTCATCCATAACCTTTCCTGCATCTACAGTACTAAAAATGTATTATAAAATATGAGCATATGCGAGATCTTTCATTACTTAACAACCTGAAGAAGCTTACAGTTAAATATATTTATTTTATTGAATATACTTTGAGCGATGTATCACTGATAATAACTCTTTAAGGACGAATGGCTTTATTTTAAAAGTTGATGTTAGCATTAGGGACTTTTTTACATAAATATTTAAGACGCTGAAATACTGAAACATAATTGCCTAAAAAATTTCAACACTACTTCTCTATTAGGATTAGTTAAACTAATCCATATTTTGTAATTTCATCACTTCTGTTAACAAAGTACGGTGAGAAATATGGTTTCAAATATAATAAATTTTGACTACAATTTATAATATTAATATTTAGTACCCAAATTCCTTCTACATTTCAAATATTCGTTATAGACAAATTTAAACTAAGAAATTTATTTTTTGAAACAGCTAACAGGGTTGAAGTAGCAGGCTTTAAAACGACGTTTGACATCACTTCTCAAATCTCTCTGAAAACCTACTTGATTGTTGTTTAATTCTGCCATAGCCAATTTTTGAGCGAGAAGTTCCATCTGCCAAGGCTTTAAACCAGATCCGACCTGATTGGATTCCAAATCAGCAAACTGCAACAAAAATATTCAATAAATAATCAAAACGTGACCTTCACTTCAAGCTTCACCTCATTATAGTGAAAATTTTATTTAATTAAAAATAATATTTTTCAAATGATTCTTTGGGATAGATGGGGCTTGGCCAGGAACCAAGGGGAACCCCCAAGTATCTTTCAAGCGTAAATTCACGCCCAGTTCAATATTGATGAAGAATATAGAAAGCAAAGGATTTATTATGATGTCGGATAGTCAAGCAGCCATTAAAGAGTTTTGAAAAGATTCCTGCGATAGGTCAGTGTCACCCAGATGCTCAAACTAATGGAGCATGAAGAATGTGGATTCTGTGAAAAAATGTTCATCCAAATAATTGCGGATTGCGTAGCAGTAGGTAAGTACCTACTGGTGATGGGTGGAAGAACAACACAATGAACACTGCAAGAATTCTCCCAGGCAAATACATGGGAAGAAATTCATAAAAGAACCATCAGAAAAAGTAGCGAAAGAACTGCTCTCAATGAGCAGGAACAAACTACGCACCATAACGGGGCTACTACGGGACACTTTCCAACAAAGGAACACCTAAGCAAAATAGTGCTGTATAACGGAGACCTTACATGCAGAAGATGCAAATAGGATACCGAAACAGCTCAACTGTGAGACGCTGGACCACAGGAGGCAGAAATTGTATGGTAGAACCCAAATGACTGCAGACTTCTACAACCAACCAGCAAAGAACCTGTATGAGCTAATACAGGGGATGGATTGGCTGAATAGGCTTTAGTCAGAACACTAGGAGTATCCACAATAAGAACAGGAGGCTGAGGTGGTGCCGGCGAAGGTACGCTCCTTTAAAAAAAAGTACCTACTAGACGTTCTAATGGCCAAAGTTAAATAATAGAAGAGTTGTGCATACGTCTGCAAAATTTGAATTAGCCGCCGTCTGGTATTCCGCCTGTGGCATGGCCCAGGCTTGTCCACCCCTAGATCCGAGGCTGTTTTAAGGACTACGAAGGAACCGGGTCCTGAATATCAAAATGAGAAAGACCAGACAGAGTGACATAAAAAATCTTTGAAGATTGTTATTTATTATTATTTAATTCAATATTATTTGAATTGAGAAGCAAAGAGTATAAGCAAAGTGAGGTTGATGGTTAACAACTTCAAGTATATTCACAACCAGCAGTAGCTTTTAAAAGATCAGTGGCATGCAGGTGATGTATTTATTTCCAACTTTTTTTATAGCATAGCTTTTTACCGAAATAGCCACATACTGGTGGGTGAATAGTTATTCACATTACAAGCTGTGAAAGCTTACTTGTAGGTGCTGGGTTAGGTTACAGATATAGATACCTCCAAGTACCTAAAAGGGCTTCTGCAGCGTGTTATGTATTACACTTTTCATTCTTCCCCCGATTTTATTATTAAAACACACAATTTGAAGATGCAAAAAATTCTCTGTAGACTGCAATAAAATGGGTAAAAGGCGTGGGTTAGCGTTACTTTGTTAACATTCGTGTCAACAAAAACTAATATTTTGACAGTTGTCAAATAATTATAGGTATCTATTATATCTATATCTATTCAGAAAAGCAGACATTCAGAAGAATTTGATGATCATGCTGCGCAAATCTACAGGCAAGAAATCATGCCCACATAATCGATATCTATTCAGGAAAGCCAAAATTCAGGAATAGAATTTAATGATAATGTTGCGCAAATCGACAAGCAAGTCAAAATTCCCAGTGACGTTGTTTTCAAACAAGATTTCAATCAACATTCACCGTTAAATCATTCAGGAACATACAACAATTGTAATTTTACATTTAATTTCCAATCTAAATAAATATTTGACAAGTAATTTGACATTTTATTTGTTCGTTGTCCAGGGCACGAAAGTTTTTCATAATTAGCTACCGATAACCTACCGTTTTACTTTCGCTTGCCTATTTGAAATAAAAAAGGTGGAACATGTCGCGGGACACACGGAAGGAACTTTAGTTATCTCAAAAGTTATGTAATACATTATGTGACGTTATAGATAAACAATTTGCATATTCCTCGGTGGTGGAGTAGTAAGCAAGCCAGACGCGGTAGACCCGGGTTCGATTCCCCGCGAAAAAGTTTTTTTATTGTTAATTTTTATTTTGAAATAATTATTCTGCTTGATATTAATACCGACAACAGGTAGACGTTTGAAATATTTAGCAGAATATTCATTATTATAGATAATGGTACGGTACCCTTCATGAGGGAGTCCGACTGGCAACATCTACTTATAACAGCATCGTATATTTAAAAAGAGAAACCGTAGCATTATACAAATTGGACATTCAAGAGCTGTACGTTTAACTCAAAAAAATTAGTGGAAACATAAAATTAAATTGTTAAATTTTAAATTTGAAGTTATATTACAGTTTATAGAAACTTTTATTTTCTAGATTTTTTCTTAAGTGGGTCGAAGAAAAAATATGCTGTTCGACTCCATATCGCACTTGAACAATTGAGCACTCCGCCTACGGCGTCGTGCTCTAACTTCGTCTTCATGCGATATGGCCATCATATCCACACTAGTTGCACAAACTACTATTTCTATCAAAATATGCCCTTTTACATTTAAAAACAACCTGCCAAATGTCAAACCAATTTATCCATCCATTTTAAGGTTATCGAATTAAAACATTCAAGTTTTACAAATTTCAACACCCTGTATTTCGAAAAGTAAATGTGCTAGACTCCCTTAATCGCGCAAAAAAAATTATGGAAATTATAGTAAAAATGTATACGAACAAATTCAAGTAGATCACCAGCACTGCGAATACCAGCTTTGCATAGAATTTTAATACAGCATCGGTGGTTCAGTGGTAGAATGCTCGCATTCCACGCGGGCGGACCAGGTTCGAATCCCGGCTGGAGCATATGAATCGCTGCTTCGTAAACGAGAGAGAGACTGAGGAGGTACAAGCACGAAAGCAAGGCACATAACGAAAGCAACGTAACATAACGTAGCGTAACGTAACACGTAACGGTCAGATCTTTTGCGTCGCGACCCCTGGTCGCTCAAACATAACCTGACGTAAAGAACTGAAGTTCCAAAAATATATTTTCATAGGTGGGAAAATGAAATTATAATTTTGTTGTCTAGCTTTAAGTTTCCTTGAAATTGAATATTCTCCAGTCCATACACTTCGCTCAAACTGCAGTGCTTCATGTTAATTCAACGATTAGTCCTGAAGTACGGTGAGCGGCGTTTTTCTTATTACCTGTGTGTCACAGAAAGCCTATCGTCACTGTACGGTACAATTTTTGAACGTCTTTTACTTGTTCTTATCCTACAAGATTGTAAAAAAGCGTTCTAATTAAGGTCCGTGTTCAATAAGGGGATATATTTGGAGTTCTACAATAGAAATCGATGTCTAACTGATAACAATCCTTTGGTTACAAATTGACGTCCAGCGTTGATTATTGTCATCCTTTTCATTATAATCTAACTGAGGAAATATTCGATTTTATTTTCTTTTTTTTTCAACGAAAAGCTGTTTATATTTAAATGTCCTTAAAAGGAAAATATTATACGTATTTGTAAAGCTTTTAAGCTCTAGAGGTAACTATGAAAATAAGTGACATTTGTTCTGTAACGAATAATGCAAAAATCAAACGGATTAGCATTAAAATCGGATTTTTTTTCCATTTCAAACGATTCGCTGACTTTTCTAATAACTAACTAAATTAAACTGGCGCCGACGTTGAATTGAATATCGAGACAAAAAATAATTTCAAATGTTTAATGAAAGACCTGAATTACATATATGTATATTGAAAAATTCTTAGCCTACTAAAGAACCAAACAAAATTTCAATGTCAAAATATTTTATTACTCAACATATTCTCCTCTTAATTGGATACATTTATTACAGCGAACCTGCAACGTCTCTAGACCTTTCAAAAAAAAATGTTTCTTCTTGCTCTGCAAATCAGACCGCCACAGCTTTTATTACCTCCTCGTTGGAAGGAAATTTACGACATTTTAAACTTTTTTTCAGTTGAGGAAAGAGATGATAGTCGGACGGAGCAAAATCTGGTGAATAAGGGGGGTGTTCTAGTAATTTAAACCCTAAATCATGAATTTTTTGCATGGCAACATGAGATTTGTGTGCAGGGGCGTTGTTCTGCAAAAACAAAACACCTTTGGATGACTTTCCGCGTCTTTTCTCTTTAATTTTTTCCCGTAGAGTGGTCAGTAATGTCGAATAGTAATCTCTGGTTATTGTTCTACCCTCATCCAAAAAATCAATCATGATTACTCCATGGCAATCCAAAAAAACTGAAGCAAGAACTAAGTATTCCAGCATATTTTTGGACACGAAACTTCTTAGGTTTTGGAGAGGACGAGGGACATTGATCACCAAGGGTATCAAGCATATCTTCTTAAATCTGCTTACCTCTTAACCCTTTTAAATATAGGTACTTGATGATGGCTCGATAGCCAATTTTTCGATTTCCACAATTTCGGTGAACATCTTTTTTCTTTTAATTAATTGCGTAACTCTGGTTCACTTTTTTGACATCCAGCTTCACAATGACACTTCTAATGAGTTATTGTTCGTTCCTATGGTTACGCAATATTTTGTTTATGCATGGAACTGGTCTAACTAGATATCAATACATCCTCGTATAGACATGGAGATAAGATAAATATGAGGATTCTGTGCTTCTCGCAGCCTCTCCACTTCGACCTTAGCAGATCTATTGCAAGCACCTTCTGTTAGTCTAGAGTTCCTTGTCTAGATCCGTCCTTATTTCAAGTTTCCAAGTGCCAAACCTCAGGTCCTCCGTCGAAAACCTCAACCTAGTCTTTCCTTCGCAGTAATACAGTATATGTGCTGAGGTTTCCTCATCTTCTTGGCAAAACCTGCATATTATTATTCATGTGTTTGTTAACACTACAATGCCCTGTCAGGAGCCCAGCCAGGATCCTGATTGTGTCTCCAATTCTGGCTCAGTGGGTAATCGGTGAATTTTCTCGAGAGTGCTTTTTTATCTAAAAACTGCTATTTTTGCAGCGCTTTCGTTATGCTACAGAAAAGCTCTGAGCCAATGGGTGCTCTTTCTTGGGCTAGTAAGTCTGCCTCTTCATTGATCTGCGGGGCCTGGCTAAGGACAATATATTATGACTGCCCAGCTCTTGTAGCATCTCCAAGCCTCTGATCAAGTCTTATTTTGTTTCAGTGAAATTGATACTATAAACATATAAAGACTAAAGGACCCGCCAGCGTTTTCCAATTATTTAAATGATCATACCAAAAAAAGTCATGCAAAATGTCAACAAAACCGTTCAGGAGAAGTTCAGTGAGAGCCCGTTAGCAGCGCCAATAAGGTATCCGATTTATATTGATTTGAAAGTTTTAAAAAACAAAATGTCAACTATTATGATGTCTAATTGATAACTCGTTAATTGGTTGCTATGGTAATAACTACATTCTCTTCTAAAGCATGTCTATCTAGATTTTCAAATTATTATTTGGCTATTAAGTACACTGACAACAACGATGTAATTCTTCCCGAACAAGGCTACTTTCTCAGAGCAAACTCGTCCGAGAAGTGGGTACTTTTCCTGTGGTTGCCGAAAAAAGTAACATTCAACGCTATAACTTGACGAAGATATTAAATTTTGAAAAAATGAGGAACTTGCCAGTTTATAAAAATATCGTGAGCAGTATTTGCTAGTCGAAAATATATCAGGTTCATACTAAGTAATGTCTATTACTGGATGGCACAGTCTGTTTTCTACTAAGATTTTTGTCAAAAGCTCACTATTTTGAAGCTCTATTGCTTGATCTAAAATACTGCAATCAGATAAAAGGTGACTAGTATCATTTTCAGACAAAATCTTCCTGGGTCTTCCTTTTTTGTACTATACTTTTGTTCTCCATATCCGTTTTCCTTTTTTTTTTTCGAGTACATCCAATTGATCTGATCAGATCATCCTGGTTTTATCTCATAATTATGGGAATATTTTACGTATAGAGTTAACAATGGTAGATTTCTTCGCAAAATTGTCAACTTTAGTTTCCAGTTAATCTCACAGAATCGTAGAATACTGTTATTTATTAATTATTTATAATATTTTTTTTATTGGTGAACCATTTTACCTATTTAAAACACGCCTTAGCGTGTTTTAATCGAACTTTAAAACACGCGCGTGTTTTGAAGTTACCGTGGCAACATCAACAACTCTAAATGTCTAAATGACAATTTTCTTATTATTAATTTGACAGGAGTTGTTTTGTTTGTAACGTCAAAACTTTTATTCGAACAATATTTAACAATGTCAAATTTATAAATTAAAATGGAAAGTGCCGTTGGTATTGTTTGAAATATTAATATTTCGATTTTTCAAATCTTAGGAAATGATATTTGAATTAATACTATTGACATTCACAGAACTTAATGAGGTTGAACTTCCATCAAAATACAAATTAGTTTACGGTTTTCTCATTTCCATGACAACGCAAGGTATCCATCAAATTCAACCATTTGACATTTAGTTCTTATTTCCATCTATATGATTTTCATTTCTTGCTGTTGTGATAGTTATAAACCAGTATTTATAATATCCACTTATACTTTAATATACTATTTATTAATTATATTTGAATTTTTTTCAAACATACCTGACTATTTTCATCCAAATTGTCATCTCCAAGATGTCTAGCGCTGGTGACTATTAGAGATGCAGCTAGTATGATGAGAAGACATCTCAAAAAGAATTGGTCGATTGCTTGCATTTTTATTTGTAGAGATCTGTAACAATAAATATAGCAAAAAATAAAATTAAATCGACAAAATATTGCAGTTTTCATTGAAAAATGGTTTTCATAAGCAAAAACAGTTCCGAGGCTTTTAAAAAAAGGCTAATATGATTTTTGTTAATTTTTTGGGAAATCAAACAACAATCTTTTCTATATAATTATTTCAACGTTTCGGTAGCGTTCCAGCTATTATTATCAAGAATAATTGAGTTTTTATAAAGTTCTGGTCTCTATCTTACTACATAAACTTTGTTAATATTAAGTTGAATAACAATGGGCTGTATAGGAACTATTATACCGGTCTTCCAGTCTCGTGGCAGAACACCAACTACATTGTATTATAATCATCCAAATTCTGTTTTTCCCCCTCAAATCGTTAAAATGAACATTTGTTTCCAACTTTGTTATTCTTAACCATCTTATAATTCTCGCAATGAAATTAACCAAAGAAAATTCTCAATTAGTACTTCGGCAGAGTTTTTTTCAGGACCCCTGTCTGGAAATTCATTAAATGTTCATCATTCCCCTTTAACAGCCAAACTCAATTTTCATCCATATACTATAAAATATTCATGAACTTTATAAGTAGCTACTTAAGATGTAAAAATAAATACTGAGCAGACTAACATTTTTATTTTGTATAACTTGCTGTTTGATTAGGTTGGTACTTCGTCAGTAGCAATTATAAGCTTCAAAAGATGTTGAAATATGAATTAGTGTGCTTAATTAAAACTGACTGTGGTAGAGTAATGGTAGAGTATATTTAAAATTGTCAAGGTCGACCGATTCTCAAAATGTTGCAGCTTTTATGAAGTCCGAAGCAGAATATGGAATACAAATAGTCAAATAATCTAATAAATCACTCCTGGCATTCAGATTGTTATAAAATATTAGGAAAAGTATACATCAATTCTAAAATAAATGTTAAATTCCATGCTAAACCAAAAAACAAAAATATCAAAAAATAGTTTATTCGTCCATAATGTATCTTTGCTATATGTTAAAAAATTCCTGTGTCTCAAATTGTTAGTAATTTGTGCCAACTTATAATTCCCAATTATGTTTCTGTCACTCAGTATTTTCCAGATATTTAAGATGCAATAGTCTACTTTCCCAATCTATTCAGTGAAAAAGCGGACATTGCACTGCCCATTGCATCAATCGTACAAAAGGAAAAAAATTCATTTGAATTGTCATCTCATCGGGCTTCAATAAAGCCTATATGCTTTTTTTCAAAACAAACATCGTAAAATTGAAAAAATCGCTTGAAAAAGAGGATTTTTTGGGTAAAAATCTATATATTCCATGTTCAATATCTAGCAAATGGGAAAGGGAACTTTCCGTTTCAAAAACCTACAATTTTTCCAATAGGTACCTAGGTTTATTTTGATATCTTTTTGTACCCCCAGCCCCTTCTAAGATCCACACTTCCAAAGTTGTATTATCGGATTTAACACCACCCTCCTCAACAAAATTCAATTTAAATTGAGTGGCTGCCATTATTTTCCAATTAATTAACTCACAACTTACTTCCTTTATTCAATTATATTTAATTTCATTAAAATATTCTACAGCTCTACTACCAAAAATAAATAATGATTCTGCTACAAAAATGAGTTTAAATCCTATGAAAAATTTTCTTTTATAAAAAATTGTTGACACATCATCGAGGTCTGAATTGCATACAGACAAGGTTATCGAAATTGTGTCCGTGAAACAATTCACTATTTAACCTTGAAAACTTTCCATTCGATTTTCATTTAAATCAGCGTTCAATTTTCCAGTATTTACATATTTCTTTTTGTTTTCATATTGACAGTAAAATGTGTGGCTATCAATTGCAGTTGGAAAAGGTTAAGCTATTGTAGATTGAAGTGTAAATTGGATTATTCTGTTAATTCATACCCTTTCAAAAAGTTGAAAATGCTTTCAAAACAATTGACGCTTCAATTTTTAAGTTTTTATACTCGTGTTGACGTAGAAAATAACAAAGAATCATAAAAATGTACGGAGGAAGAATGTGTTTTAGCGAGGAATACACCAGCAAACTGAAGCTGCCCAACCTTTTTTTGTATGTGCATCAGCGTTGCAGTTTGGAGGATAATTAATATAGGCACTTTTAGTCCGTATGATATATACTATTTTTTCTCCAACCAAGTCAAAATTAAAATAAATTTAGTTTTATTCAAAAATGGTTAATAATTACCTATTACCTATTAATTATAACAGCGATAGCAAGTCGGAAGTCATGGATATCTGGTATTGTTGGTAAATATTGATTGTCAAGTAGACGTCAGTAGACGTACTAATCATATAATTTTCGTATTAGTTTTTACGCTGCTTTCGAAATGAATCCCGAACACGGTGAAAATATACCTGCGGATATATTGGAAAGTGCCGAAGCAGTATATCTATATCTTTTGCCACCCAAATCTCGCCAAGTTTATGAACTTGCATATCAGCGATTCATGGTTGTTCTAGTATTAGGAATTGGATGTGCTATGCGTTGTGACGAACTAGTTCATTTGAAAATTGATGACATTAAGACATTAAAGATATGGACTCGGTCCTGGTCGTAAAAATTTTGCAGACAAAAAACAAGAAACCTCGTTTGTTTACCATTATATGCGATAATTATTTGCGTTTATTTCGAAAATATGTTGCACTACGGCCATCAAATATACAGGAACCTCGTTTATTTTTGAAGTATGTTAATGGGAAGTGTCAAAGAATGGTTGTTGGTATTCACAAAATTAGTGCCGTTAGTGAAGTTAGAAAATTGGAAGGAGTACACTGGACATTCGCTAAGAAGACATCTGCTACACTTCTTATTGATGGTGGCGGTGACCTCACTTGTCTTAAAAGACATGGAGGTTGGAAATCGAGTACGGTAGCAGAAGGATATATCGAAGAATCACGTATCAACAAAGAGAATACTGCCAGAAAAATATTGCAACCTGACAAAGAAGGTACAAGTACCTGTTCAGATATTTCCTCGAATGTTTCATCAACAGTCACGGAGAATATTTTGAGTTGTTCTAACATTAATGAAAATCTTTTGAATTGTTCGAAAACTATTAGTGATAATTTCAGTGGTGCTTTGAATGTTGGCAATAATTGTTCCAATTGTACATTCAATATCACTATAAATAACAAATAAATACCTATATATAGTTGCCCAATTAGTTTGTTTTACTAAGTTTGTAAGAGACAATGTTTTTTTCTTCAAATTTCAATTGGAGAGCTCAAATGCAATTACTTTCAGACCTAGGATTAAAAGTAGCGTTTTTAATCCTGGGATTGAAAGTGTTGCTAAGCAAATTTTTGTACGGTAAGGGAATTGATGGCTTTTGCACCTGAAAATAGTACAAAAAGGTCAACATTTTTTAATGGTTGGAGAAAATAGTTATTTGTTTTACTGGGCATAAAAGCACAAGATTTAATGCCGCGGCTGGTGTTTCATAAACCAGCCAAGGCGTTAAATCTGCTTTTCTGCCGTGTGAAATATATAATTTTTTCTTCAAATTTGTTCCAATTTCACGCAATAAAACCAGTTAAGTATCATCAGCATCATTTTGAGTTTTCTTAATGTCATTGTCAATTTTAATAACCAGTTTGATTTAAATTATTACTTGGAAGGTTGACTAGCAACGAACTTTTTCTTCCTAGGCAGTAAAAGTGGACTTTTTCTGCCTGCCAAGTGTCATTAAAAGGCCGCTTTTAATGTCATTTGGAGAAAAAATATATTTATGTACATTTAATAATAATAAATATGATTTATTTTCGGTTTTTTGTAGTTCACTATTTATTTATTATCGATTCTTATTCGATTCCCGATTGACAGTTGACCCACATTTCCCCCACCAAAAAATTTTGGACCGAATCGGTTTTATCGCTTCTGTGTGATGTCTATTCTGGGGTGTTGACTAACCGTTTATGTATTATTTTATCAGAAATTGTAGTTATGTGGTAATATTTTTTGATCTAGGTACAGTAAAAATCGTGTGGATAAGAACAGGATATTTGTAAATATTCGGAAGATGAATTGCCGTAGAGCCTGACGGTCTTCCCCAGTGGTAACCTATCCAAGTACAAACCGCGCTCGACACTGCTACGCTGTAATTATAGCATCTCAGGCGTTCTTCTACAATGCCGCCCACACACACATAAAAACATTCTTTTTCTAAAAATGGTTCTATATATTTCTATCATTGCAATGCAGGCGTGATATTTAAGTACATACTTGAAATGTTTTTATATTTACTTTTATGACTTTATATTATTGAAACACAAGTTTCATGTCATAAAGGGAGTTCTCCTTTCCACAAGCAATAAGGAATAAATCATAAAACTAAATTCGTCATAAGAGTTCGTTGACAAAAACAGTTATGGAGGTTTGTTTATTACTGCACTGCATCAAGTATTCAAATACAATTATCTTTTTCTGATAGTCAGTTGGCAACTGACATAAAATTTTAAATTTCTTCCTTGGACCAAAGGATTTTTAAGCCATCAACAATCTACGAACGCTATATAACACACGTTTCGGTTAGTATGGCAAATCTGGAGTGACTCCATAATGTTGTCTCGGACTTTGGGCATTATACTTTTGACAGCTTACCCTCCCCCCTAAACCACTAAAAACTACACTCTAGAGGTGCCATACCGGGAATTCAAGTTGAGAATAACATTGTCTATCAGCCCCCAAAGCCTTGGCGTGCAAAAACCGTATCAGCTCCAGATCTAGATTAGATTAGATTAAAATTGGAGTGGCTCTTTGTCCCATTCTACTGCGACCTTTGCAGATCTATTGTGGTCCTCCCTATAGAGCTCGATATCTAGCTTTATTCTTTTTATTAGACTTATTAACCTGGATACCGCTTCCCTTGCGAGTAAGTGAAACCGCACCCTTGCTAGGCCTTCACACTCACATAGTATGTGCTCCGCGGTTTCATCTTCTTCCTGGCAGAACCTGCATATGCGGCATAGAAGCCGTCTCTTCGCCGGCACCACCTCAGCCTCATGCTTATTGTGGATACTCCTAGTGTTCTGACTACAGCCTTTTAAGCCAATACGTTCCCTGTATTAGCTCATAGGGGTTTTTTGCTGGTTGGTTGTAGAAGTCTGGAGTCATTTGGGGTCTACCATACAGCTTCTGCCTTATGTGGTCAAGCGTCTCACAGCTGCATAGAATATGCATAGCTGTTTCGGTATCCCTTTTGCATCTTCTGCATGTAAGGTCTCCGTTATACATTCCTATTTTGTTCAGGTGCTCCTTTGTGGGAAAGTGTCCCGTAAGTAGTTTGTTCCTGCTTATTGAGAGCAGTTCTTTCGCTACTTTCTCTGATGGTTCTTTTATGAATTTCTTCCCATGTTTTGCCTGGGTGTATCCAGTGTTTATTGTATCGTTCTTTTACCCACCCTTTTAACCATGACCTAGTTGAGCATCTAGGAATGTCCACAGCTGGTTCAGGTCCGTTCATCAGGGTTGACGATCCTGTTCCTTTGTGCCTGGGACCCACTCAAGTGTTACACTGTTCCGAGACGACAGTCTTCTAAGTTCTTCGCGGCATTCCCATACCAGCCGAGATGTTACCTTAGAGCTCTGAAGTGCTTTAAGGACAGCTTGACTGTCACTGTAGATCCTGATCTGTCTGTTGTTGTAGGCTTTCATGTTATTTGCCCTTGCACATGCAAGTATTGCATGGACCTCTGCTTAAAATACCGAGCAAGACGATTCCTTCATATTCGTGCCTTTGACCTGGGGTTACATACCTCCAGGTCTATAAAACGATTGAAGATTTTTAGTTCCCAGATAAAACACAAAATTTCCAAAAAAAAATACAGTCAAAAAATGATTGGTAGTATTCTGTATCTGTATCTGTAGAGTGGGGAGGGTGAGTGTGTAGGCTCACAGCACTTAGGCCACATGTGACCCATTGTACATCCTCCCGAGGAGTTGTCCTTCTAGGTCATTGTCCATCCTGTCCTTCTCAGGAACGTGGACAGGTCACTAGGAGACATCTCCTTTATATCGGCAGGTGTAGGCCAAGACTCACCGAACACACACTCTCTTATTGACGATAACTCCGGACACTCGCATAAGACATGCCTGACAGTTTCATCTTCCTGTTCACACATCCTGCATAGAGGTGTGTCCACTAACCCCATAGTATGTTTCCTTAGTTGACAGTGACCAGTCAGAAATCCTACTGTTAAACGTAGGTTTTTCCTGGTCATCGCCAAATATTTCTTCGGCGCCAGCTTTCCAGGGTCGCCCAGGGTGATCCTGGCAAGACTGCATCCTTTGATTCCATCCCATCTCTTAGGGGATTGAGCATGGGTGTAACGTTTGGCTAGTTCCGCAATTGTCGAAGTCGTTAGGCCGTATGTGTCACTAGGTCCTAGAATTTTTAGTCCAGCGGCGTCCCTGGCTAAAGAATCAGCAGTGCGATTTCCTTTACTCCTGTCGTGCCTTTTAATCCACCTCAGGATAATATTGTTATCTGCCGAGGCGTCAGCTAAATCTTGGTGGCACTCTAGTACTAGCCTCGATATAACACGTTGTCTGTTCAAGGCTAATAGGGCTTGTCTACTATCAGTGCAGATTGTTGTTTTTTCCAGAAATTCCTCTTCTGGTTAGTTCTTTTGTGGCAATTGAGATACCAGCCAGTTCTGTTTGATCCACGCTGGTATTGTTTCCCATTCCCCACTTAATCTTGAGGCTCAGTGCTCTCGAGTAAACTCCACATCCTGAGCCTTCTTTCATTTTTGAACCATCTGTATAAATGCGTATTGCATTTGCAGCGTCTGGCTCTGTGTTCTGTTTTATTTGAATTTTGTAGGGTTTGTTAAACAGAAACCTGGGTTCAATTGCATCGTTGGCTGCCTGCAGCAGAGGTAGCGCAGTGAGCGCTTCCTGCCATAGGCTCAACCTCAATTGGCCCACTCCTACTTCGGGGTTTACACCAGCCGTGCGCAATCGTACCATGGCCATTAACGCAACCTCCTTGACGAGCAGGTCCAGAGGGGTCAGACCAGTAATTAGTTCCATTGCTGCGGTTGGTGTTGTTCTCATGGCTCCTGTGATGTTCAGACAAGCCATTCGCTGTATTTGATATAATTTTTGGATGGCCGTTGCTTGTAGAACTTTCGGTCCCCATGCAATTGCTCCATACGTTAACATGGGTCTTATTATTGCAGTGTAGATCCAGGTGATCACACGGGGTGACAGACCCCATGTGCGTCCCACTGTCCTTCGACACTGCTCATAAGCCACATATGCTCTTTTTGCTCTGTTGTGTAGATGAGAGTTCCATGTTAGTTTCCTGTCGAGGGTAATATCAAGGTATTTCACCTCTTCCGAAAAGTTTAGTTTGCTTTTGAAGATTTCGGGAGGTTTCAAACCCGATAAACTTCTTTTCCTGGTGAAAAGGACCATCTCAGTCTTTCTGGGATTGATCGACAGTGAGTGTTCCTTACACCATTTTTCAATTAATTTAAGCCCATCCTGCGCTCTGTCGCACAGTGTGTTCACAAATTTGATTGGTAGTGTTACGATGGGCTATATATAATACGAAATGATGTATGGATATCACTTGACTAGTTAATAAATCTATCTCAATTTAATCTTTCGCCATACAGTTGGAATACGTGTGTTAAAGTTATTGTCGGTATTAGGTATACCTATCTACAGAAAATAAATATCCAAACAACGTTAATAAAATGTCTGGAACGGCGACCTAATCTCTTTATTTTAGTGTTTTTCGTTCGATTTTATACAAGCTGTTCCATTTTATGTATAAATAAAAATATAGGGCAGTTGGATTGAATATAAATCTACCAGCAAACATAAATATTTATTGTTTTAATGGAATTATGAATTCGTCCTTGATGTGATTATTAAAATTGAACTGTTTGATACCAACAGTGAAAGTTGAGAGACGAATGTTCGATTCAAAGTCTTTGCGGCGATTTACTTGAATGTTTTTGGAATTGGCTCTTTCTACAAGGATTCTGCAATTGAAATTGAATCATCAATAGAAGTACTGCCGTCGTCTGATGAACAAATGGAATGGAGTAGCAGATATTGTAGAATTCCAAATATTCACCAAAGTAAGAAGGATATAACAAACAAATCCATTGTAGAAGACACAATGGTAATTCTGGAAACAGTGCCTTCAGAATTAAATGGTGATAAAAAAATATGAAGTTTCCATGCTATTTCAAAAAGAAATTTGGAACTAGGAAACATTTTCTTCCTACCATAGCGTTACTTATCTACCCTACTTTGATTTTTGATTTTTTTTGGTTTGGTAACCGAATAAACTCTGCTTTTCTTAAATTAAAATTAATTATTGTCTTCGTTTTAAATAATCTGAACCATTAACCACTATTATAATAATTTTCAACAGCTTACACCCTGCTCATTTTCAATTTTCAACAATTTAAATACTTCTAGTTATTGACATGTTTACTTTTTAACTACTGTCATATATAAAAAGTAAGGTTAATGTTAAAAATATCAAAGCTATAAAGCCTTATTAATAATGAAATTTAGATTATTCTAAGATGACTTTAAAACTAAATGATTAAAAAGCATATTAATAAAAACATTTCTCCACGACTAAATAATAACCGACAAATTATTTTTACATATTTAGCTGCATAATGATATAAATTCTTCACACCAGTGAATAATAAAAAGAATTCACTGTCGTTAGCCATTCACATTCTATTATTATCAGAATTCACGCTAAAATGAATTAATAGTATATTATTAAACGAGCAATTTATGATAGCCATAATTCACGATGGGTGACGTTTGCGTCACAAGCCGCAGGCGAGGGGCCCAAGTCACCCAAGTGACTTATGGCCATAAATTGCGAGTAGAATACTATACTTTGTCCACGACACTTAATTTATTCATTAATAAATAAAAGTCAGTAGCGATTTGGCATTATCACTAACCTCAAAATGTTGTGGCATCTACTTCAAATAATTTGACATATATAGAGATGGGCGATACTGTAGAAAGTATCAATACAAAGTACCGTTATAAATATATTGTTTTAAAATATTAATATTAGAAAATACCGTTATGAAAAGTATCAATACTAAAATTTACAATATTTTATAGATACGATATATGTCAGAAGCAAATTTCCTGAACAAAATACACAGATTTAATAGTTTATTTCATATTGTACCCCCATCTCTAGTCGTGAATTATGAACCATAATACACTACAGTGTATTATGAACCATAATTCACGACAGTTGATATATGGGTACCATATACCTTTAGTTAGGAGGTAAAATATTGACTTATTATTAGGTGGTCGTGGACAAAATGAATAAATCAAATCATCTCTTTAAAACGTCAAATACCTAAGAACGCAAATCGCTTCTGACAGCGAGTCGTTTGAAACGTCAAAATAGTTATAAAATCATAATTTTACGTATTATAAGAGAAAAAAATGAATATGCGTGAATATGTACGCTTCCCGGAATTAATTTCATCTATAAATGGAAGGGTTCCGATAAAAAATATGTGTTACGTATTTATATGTACTCTTTATATTTTTATAAATATGGTTTACTATGGTGCGGACGATCGAGGTTCGATCCTCACTGGAAGTTTTTTCTTTTTAGTCGTGGAGAAAGTATAGTCTTTCACTAACTTGTGTAGAATGGCTATTATTTACTTGGATGATTCCAAAACTCACCCGCTGCACTCGTTGAAGAATATACTATTAACATTATTCTCATACTAGAATGATACTAAATCCTAAGTAATCAGTTAGGGTATGTTTTACACCGTGTTTAAGTTAACCCAACCTTTTTTGGTCAAATGTCAGTTTGATTAATTGTCCGCGAACTATTCTGTCAAACTGAGAGTGAATAATATAATGATAATATAGGCGCTTACGAATTTCACATTGTCTTCATAAAAACACTATAAGTACGCTCTTAGTAACCATTAATTAGTATGCTGTTATCGTGTTTATTATTACCTAATAAGGTAGATAAAAATTCCAGAAAAATAGAAAATGTGACAACACTGCAAATGCCAATGTACGTAGTGTAGTTTGTCTTAAATTTTCTAAATTTTTAATTGAAAAATCTATAGACGCGTAAACATTTTCAAAGAATCAGATAAACTATTTTTGTATTAAAAAAGACAATTAAAAAGTGACGCCATTTGTCCGTTTTAATTACATTCTTCAGTAGAGATTGGAGTTGTATTATTTGTTTGACTCATGTTGATAATCGTTTTTGCATTTCATCTCTCGTTTTATGCATAGGATTTAAAATAGCAAAGTAGATTATCGCATCTAAAATGAAAAATGGAAATATAGCAATTTACACCTCGGTAATACGACCTTTATTTGAAATTAAACATGAACCTTTTTATCTTAATGCGGGTTTTATGGCCGGTATTTTGCCACATCAAAGAAACTGTGTGTATGTCTAGACTCTAGAGGAACTTGTTCATGGAAAGTCTTCTTAAAATTCAGTGAACAGCGAGATTAACGACAAAATTCTTAAATATGGAGTGGTGCGTGGAGCCCTTGCTAAACTTATAAAAAAATCTGTGGACAAATATTACTTTAAGAAAGAGAAAAAGTTTGACTCGTGGAATTAAGTAGTCCCAGCTGATAGGAGCTATAGCACCTCCTAAACATAGAAAGGGAATTCTAGATAGATAGATTAATTAATGAAGTAGTAAGAGCCCTTTTATGCAGGCGTTTTGTGCCGCTGGACGTAGGTTCTGGCTTGACTGAGGCGCCACTTAAGAGCAGCTGATCTTCAAACATCGGTATTAATAGATGTCAAACATAATAGTTAAATACTACTATAATGCCTTAGAAAGTTTTTGAAAATTACTAAAAAAGGAGGCCATTTACTGAGAAGCAACAACTACTTCTCTGGATATATGCCACGACAGATATTAAATCACACTTCTTAGTCGAATGGGGTTATGACTTCCTACCGATCCAACCAGAAGATTAGAAGGGACAATATTACTCGTAGATCGGTTTTGGCGTATTTGCGCCTCATCAGTACAAGGTAGATATCGTCCGTCCAGAAGCTGTGAAAGCATAATCCTGTACTGGAGACTGGAGACAATGCTGAAATCAGATCAATAAAGTATCCTCGGTGGACGAAATGATATAATACCTATCTGTCGTGGGATATAGACCGAGAAGTAGTTGTCGCTTCCTAGTAAACGGTCTCCTTTGTGAAAAGAAGCTTTGTGATGAGCGATTGAGCGTTATGATAGTATTTAACTGGTATCTTTGACATTATATTGATAACGCGCTTTACTAAAGCGACAATTTCTTTTAGAAAACTGTAATTAAGTGAATTGGTATGAATAAATTTTTCAATAATACTTAATAGCTAATTAATAAGTGCTATGTTACAAATTTCCCCTGGTTTATGTAATATTGAATATTTTCTCTGCATATAACATAATTGAGCCATGCTTTTTTCATGGACTATTCCATATAAAATTGATATCTTTTCATCGTAAAAAAATTATCTGTTTCCACAGCTAGAGGTAATCGTCAAACAAATGGAAGAGATGCACATTGTTTGGAATATTTCGATCCTGATGGATTTTTTGACACTAATGACAGTTAATCTTACTAACGAGCAGAGTTAATACCTGACATAACAAACGTCATTTTCTTTGACAATCCACACAACAACATTTTAACAAACGATAATGATATCGATTATAGAGATGGAAAAACATAATAAATAACATTTTATACGTCGAAGTGAACTAGATTAAACAAAAACATTTCTATAGTAAAGAATCAGTAGCTTTTATATTGTTAGAGTGAATAAGGAGATCAAACTCATAAGGGAAAATTGTTAAATCCTGACTTCAAAATCGTCTATCTAAGCAGTTTGCTTGCTTTTCCCGCGGCGTGTGCGCTGCAAGCTCTTATACATAACGTCACTCACATCTGTCAAATGAGCTATGTTTCTGGTATTGGATTTAAACTAGCGCCCTCTGTCATGACCAGAAATTGGAAAAGATGGATCCGATCTCCTTATTTTGTCTTTATAATTAGTGTTGGATACATTTGTCTTCATAGTTAGTGTTGGAGATATTCTCCAATAGTTCTTTTAAATTTACCATTCTTTTTTAATTGTACAAGGTTGGCACTATCTGCTACCTCTCTCTTGCAATATGGCGAATAAGTGAAAACGCCACCTTGTATCGTGTCATATATTTTTTGCCAAAAATGAAGGCTCTGCTATTATATCATCCTCCAAAGAAGGCCCTGGCTTATTGACATCCTTCAGTGTATACAGGGTGATTCATTACTAATTGGAAATAATTTAATAGTAGAATCCTGACTTCAAATTATGAAGATTTAACCCAAAACACCTAAATAAAATGTAGCTGCTTACTTAGTTACAGGGTGTTTTGTTTAAAAATTTAAAAACTATTTGTGCTCAGTACTTTAAAACTGTTTTACCTTTTCATTTCATATTTGGCAGAAAGTGTAGACACTGTACACCCTACCAAATAAAAATAAACAAACGTTTCTGGCTACTACCAGAGGCGTACGACAGGGGCAAGTGACAGGTTAATCGTTCCCCAAATTCTACGCCATTGGCGGAATAGGAATTTTAGCACAATTTTTTGATTCCCCAATACTTTATACGTAAATAAAGTACTCTTTTTTCATAACGATAAAGTCAATATTTATCGAGATATTTCAAGTTAAACACGAAGCTGCCCAATTTTGATGTGTAATAACCTTTTCGTTTCTGATATTTCCGATACGTTATTAAAATTGTCAGAACCTACTTTTATTTAGATTATAATTTTCATAACTACAATTTGTTTTTAATTCATCCGTTCATTTAATAGTTTTGATCTTTATTGTTGACACGGATTAAAGTTTCATTTACGTATTTAATGCAATTCACTGGTTCAAAACATCGACATAGTTATTACACATCAAAATTGGGCAGCTTCGTGTTTAACTTGAAATATCTCGATAAATATTGACTTTATCGTTATGAAAAAAGAGTACTTTATTTACGTAAAAAGTATTGGAGAATCAAAAAATTGTGCTAAAATTTCTATTCCGCCAGTGGCGTAGAATTTGGGAACAATTAACCTGTCACTTGCCCCAGTCGTACGCCTCTGGTAGTAGCCAGAAACGTTTGTTTATTTTTATTTGGTAGGGTGTACAGTGTCTACACTTTCTGCCAAATATGAAATGAATAGGTAAAACAGTTTTAAAGTACTGAACACAAATAGTTTTTAAATTTTTAAACAAAACACCCTGTAACTAAGTAAGCAGCTACATTTTATTTAGGTGTTTTGGGTTAAATCTTCATAATTTGAAGTCGGGATTCTACTATTAAATTATTTCCAATTAGTAATGAATCACCCTGTATTGTGTACGTGAAGAAAAGTGTAAATATATTGTGAATAGTAACTAGTGTTGTGCTTTCAAGAAGACCCAGTAGAAACCCTTATAATACAGTCCACAAACTTATTGGTTTACTTATGTACCTAACAGTTAGAGAGTTCGGATAATTAGGTTTGGTGAACATTTTTTGTCTAATATTAGTGATCAACTTCCGTCCAAGTGACCATATTTTAAATTTTTCACCACTGATGAAAGGAAATTTGCTAAGGTTCAAGCTATTTGCCTCAGCTCGTAATTGTATCCAAACACGAATGCTTCAAGTCTTGTTTATAATTCCAGGTATTCTGGACTAAAAATGGCGACTATGTATTAGTAGTTATTACATTACAGCTAAAATATAGCGGTTCAGGATTGGTTGTCATGGTTGGTTGAATAGTTTGTGGATTGAAGCATGATTGTAGAGCATGGTAAGGTTATGTTAAGACAATACTGCCTATAATTAGTATTTACCAAAAATATTGAAATTTAAATAAATTCCAACAACATAGTGACATTTTTTGTTGACGAATACGAACACTTTTATCAAACAAGCAATTTACCTTTCTCAGCATCGATAATATCGACGTCAAATTGGAACATACGATCTGTGAAATTGTTTCTGCCAATTTCATTGTAATCATGAAAATTACTTTACAGATATGTTGTTTCCTCGCAATTTGCCAGTGCAGTGGCACTGTCTGTAATTAATGCAGGTTAACTTGAATCCCAATATTAATCCCTATTAGTTCACAATTGACTAACCTGTCCTGTTTATACAACTTCGTTAAAACGGCCGTTTGATTGGATGAAATAAGGCATTCCGATTTCTAGGAAATTAACTAAAAGAATCGGACATTTAATTCAATTCGGTAGCCGAAGTCGAACACGTAAGATATTCAAAGAAACAAAGTGAGCTTGTTTTATGCCAGTGCGTTTTAATGTTGCGTGCCAGATGTAGTTTTTTCATTTCTGTTAAAATTCTCTTGCTGTTTGTATCTTTATATATCCTCTGGTTGCCTCAGTTGTATCCGAAACGATTGTGAAAGGAATCCAGAGAAAACCACGGAATAACATCACATTATCGCCGGCCGTAAAAGCCTATATTCTTACAAAGAGCTGTATCTTACTTCAGATCTTCTTCTTCATCCTAAACAAAAATTTCGTTGACCACAGTTGTGTACAGCAAGTGTGGGATCCGTGAAATTAGTCCCATGTGTTCTCTATCACTAGTTTGGCAGTAATAGCCATAGGTAATAGCTTCTATTTTCTTTTTATATCTTTTGTCAAGTATGTGTGAGTTTTACGTTAATTTTGCATCCAGATTTTTGACCTCCTGGCTTAAATACAGCTGCTCGTTGAGGAGGCTTTGCAGTTTTAACCTCAAAAGCTACCTTTTTCCAGCGATGAGAAGGATTGCATGCAAGAACCTCTAGGAATCGCTTCCCACATCATCTCTCCACCGTTTTCAGAGCTTGTCTCATTAGCTCCGATATAACGTTTGGTTGTCTCCCCATTAGTATTGTCAGATCATCTGCATACTCTTGGGTGTATACTCAATTCCTCCAAGAGTTCGTCTATAATGAGGCCCTACAGCACTTCATGTGGAAATTCCTTCATTATCGAGACCTACATGGGATCTCTAAATTGGGTTAAAATTAGTGTCTCATGGAAAGCTTCTTTTATGTCAAGAAATGGACATTTTTTGATATCCTAGCTTAGGAATTCTTACGTATTTTTATAATCAGCACTGAAAGACTGAACTACTTTATGTGAATTCTTTTTTCTTTCTTTCCCTCTTTCTCTCTTGTTGTTCTTTATAAAAAGCAAGCTGTCGCCCAAACTGTCTCTCCCTATTAACAAATCTCTCTTCATCCAACGAGTATTACAAAATAATATCCTAATTTATATAGAGTTTGTTCAGCCATCCTTTGGGTGAAGTATTCTGCTGTTTTACGTATGTCTTATATTACTTGAATGTTATTTTACACTTTACCTCAAAATTATAATCCATATGTCATTGATTTCAAAATATGACAACTGATCTGTCAAAAGTAACAGATAAAATTTAGGTCCACCTTAGATAAGAAATACGTTAATGACGTCATAATTCCGTCTCATCCATTTCATGAATGAGAGAGCAAGCTGGACAATGTATGACGTAACGGCAAAGGATGGCTGAACAAACTATACCTAACGAATTCCGCTCACTGATTTCTTTAGAATTTGACGATTAACGTGCTAATTTTATCATCAAACATACTTTTTATTACAATAGTTGAAATAATATTGTTAGAATAAATTGGTTATAAAAATGATGATGAGTTTTCTTGACAGCTGGTTCAACGTCGTTTTTTGTTGTCTCATGTTATTCGGTTAAATTGACTGATTTGTTATTCATTCTTAACTTTTTCAAGTTTTTGAATTTTCCTATTTATTTATACAAAAAATATAGCTATGAAGTAACATTGGGAGCTTCAAACCGTTTAATAATTCAAATATATACTTCAAACCCCCTAATTTTTCCTGGAGAATTTTCTAAACATGTGCTGTTTTTGTTTTCGCAAGTTCTGCTTTTCCGTAACTTAATTATCATAACTAGAAGGACAAAAATAATAATGCGCTTTCTTCGCTTCATATTATGCTTTACTCAGTAAGCTTCAACTTTTATACGCCGAAAATTCTATTATTCAATAAAACAGCTCATTTTAAGTTTCAGAAGAAAATAAAAATCATGAGAAAATTCTAGGTATACTTTTTTGTGAATGCGACAAATTCTATTTAGGTGAAACATCTAGATCTAGACTATTGAAAGTCCGAATAAGTGAACATAAAAAATATATCAAAGATAGGGAGTTCTTTGAGTCAGGTATTTGTAAACATGCTTGGGAAGAGGGGCATAAAATTCAATGGGATTCGAAAAAATTATATTGAAAGAGCCCAATAATAAAAGACGAAAAATCAAAGAAAGTGCTTTAATACAACTAAAGATAAATGTGTAGTTAGTATTTCAGCCGAATGTAGTCAAATTTGGTTACCAATTTTAGCAAGAGAAATTTCCAATAATCAATTACCTGCGTTGTCAGGATAGCATCATAAGTTTTTATCCAGGTTTTCTTATGATTTATCATTGGAATATTTGTTAATCGATACACATTCCAATACACAAAATAACCAAACTGAGTTATACATGTTTTGAAACCCAAAATAATCATACACAAAAAAGTAACAACAAACGCGTTTTATTAACAACATTTCCAAAATAAGCTAAAAAAAAAGCGCTATCCCAATAAAAACTGGATTCCATTTCTAGTGGACTATCATATCGTTATAATGTAATAAAATAAAATATTTTATTTTACATTTTACCTGAGGTGTGATCTACTATGAATGGACCTTAATAAAATTTGACAACAAAGTTTTGTAGTCTTAAACTTCAATATATTATTGATTGTCTAGTTGTCATATTTTTTTCGTTGTGTCAGATAGGGACCAAAAATTATTTTATTACTAGTTAATCTTGACAACGGTAGCTGGAACGCTACCGAAACGTCGAAATAAAAAATAAAAAACATTATTGTGGTTTGATTCCCAAAAAAATAAAAGAAAAAAGAATAAGTAATGCCACAAGGAACTTACAGATGATATTCTAGGTATAGTTCATATAATACCCTTCTTAGTGAGTCATTGTTTGTGACGTACTTATATCCGGTTTCTGGGTATGTCGTTTAGTTTATCTGCTATTTTGACAAATAGATAACCTCAAATTTAATAATTAAAATCATTAGGGTCGTATTCAGCCAAATTCGAAAAGGCTATGAAATTAGTAATCACCATCAGCTTCTTTTTCTAACTGAAAATACTTTCAAAATGCTGATGCTTTCCGTGTATCTAGGCATGTTTTTGTATTATTTAAATAAATATAACAATATGATTAATATTGACTTTTCATAAATAATAATTGACCGTAAACAACAAAGTACAGACCTGACGGGACAGCACAAAAAGACGTAAAACACATTTCCAATACGAAAGGTACGTCTGCATCCTATTTTGAATGATGTAATTTCTCCCGATAATTACAGATATCTGCTTTTTTAATTTATTCCAACGTAATGTGTAAGAAGAACATTAACAATCGATGAAGCACACCAAGAAGGCTATTATATGAACTCTAATTATTAAAATATATTTGACATTTTATGAGGCTATTGTAGAAATATCCTATAATTCTGTCAATGAGTTTGTAACGTACAAAAAGAAACTTTTTTGTCTTCCCTGTAAACAACTCATTTTAACCCTGTTTTGAATGACTAAATGCTGTGAAAGACATTGAATTACACTTCAAAGTAATGGAAGTAGTTTTTGCTTCTTAGTGAATGGTCTTTGTTCTTCGATTTGCAAAGACTCTGTGAGGCGTTATAATAGTATAAAGCTATTATTTTTGACATCTATCGATAACACGTTTTACTGAAATAACAATTTATTTGCTGGAAACTGAATAAATTCTGAGGAAAGAAGAGAAAATCTTATAAGCTCCACGAACTTGCCATCCCTTGTCATCGTTCTTCACTACTAAATGTTAATCACATCCCTCATAGTATATAACTATTATTCACACAAATTAAAGTCGTTTCTGCTTCCATATCTGTGACAGTCATCAGATCAGAAGTTTATTTTTGTAGAAAAAATTGATACTTGCTTCTATTTAACCACTTTATGTTATAAAGGAATGTTATTGCTGACATTATAGAGTTCTGTTTGATCTCTTTATGTTATTCATAGAGTTAACGCCACCTTCTTGCTCCCTACTGACATCAATCTGCATTTAAATCTGCTATTTCATAATTTCACCTCTTGAATAAAATTAAAATTAAATAGGCTAATCACATATTTATTTAATAGCTTTTTATAAATACCTCGCAATTTTAAAAAGGGAAAATCTTAAATAAGGTCACATCTACGTTTTCACGTAAATTCTTCTTTTATTCGTATTTTCGTAAAAAAAATTGTGTAATAAATCCGGCAAAATGCGGCGTTCTTTCGCAGCGTTAATTTGTTTAGCAAAGTGTCACAAAATTATTTTTATTTTGCATTTTAATTCACGTTAATTCTAGCAACTGTGAGCGGGTATGGAATGTTAAGCGATACAGAAACTTTTTTAAAACGTTGATTTTCCACTGTTAAAAGGTATTTAACATTTTAATTGTAAAAACAGAGGGAATAAGAAGCTTGACTAAATTTTTATATACAGTTGGTTCGGTGAATCTTTTCCCATGCGTCATCATTCATATACAAACGCAATACATCAATACATTAAATTACACGTAGGTCGTAGATTGATGTTTCAATTAAGATGTGGCTAAAATGACGGTGTGCGTTATTTATTATTGAAGCTAGATATTTGTAAATATTTCATAGCCATTTAGCGATATGCTACCTAAACCTTTAGTTTGAAGAAACTGTTAGTATTCCGTTTTATAGGGTTATTCCGCAAATTTACTTGCATAAGAGTTAGAATTTAGAACAATTTCCTCAGTAGAAACTTTGCAAATCAGAATTGCCTTTTTAGTGTTATGGCTAGCAACCATTATTATTGGGCCGTCCCACCCATACGGTAAAACAATGAAAAATAGAAATCTTTTGGGTTGTGAAAATAAATAATAAATATTTTAAATATGTATATTTAAGACTCATAAATATATACAATAAATTTCATTTAATTTTCCTCATAGAATCAGAGCTATCACCAGTATTTATATCTATGGTAATTGGTTGAATGCTAATATCAACTATATTTTGTTCTGGGGCATACCACTTTTCTATAATTTCCTGAGTATGCCTAACACATTTTTTTGTAAATTTGTTGATGACATTGTTGCAGTGCCTCTTTCCACATATTTATAACACAGCTATCTGAATACTTATCTTTACCAATATATTTATTGTAATATGACTTGCAATTTGTCCAAATTAATTCAATAGCGTTGAATTCACATTAATATGGCGGTAGTCCCAGCAAAATATGTTTCATATAATTCAGTTTGATGGAATTCTATCCATAACCATAATGAAATGTTAATTTAAGGTTAGTTTTCATTGCGAAGTAAATAAATAATAAGTAGATAAATAATCTTTACTTACCACAATAATTCGAACACTCGGGTGTAAGTAAGTCGTTATAACAATTGTTTTTCAATTAAATTTGTATGCAAGGAGCAAAAAAATGAGTAAAAATGTGAAATAAAAATGTAAACAAAGTCTTTGGTCTGTCAACGTACAAATTCGCATTAAACTTATCGCCGACATCCATCATATGGCTATCTCTGTTTGTTATATTATGTTGTAATGGAACAAACGGTTTCATTTCGGGGGTTTAGATTCTGCGAGTAGGAAAGAGACGTACTACAAAAAGTAGTATGTGAATAATTTCATACATGGGAAAAGATTCACCGAACGAACTGTAGCAACAAATTAAATATAGATATAATTAAAATAAAAACGTACTTAATAAAATTTCATCGAATCACAATAATGTTTTACAATTTTTGAAGACAGTTGTCTCAACAAGAATGTCTCGCCGAGCTGGTCTCTGTTTCCAGCAATGAAGCACCACATCAGTAGAGAATTTCTCGTTGATATGAAGGATTTAAAAATCATGATAATTAAATATAACAATACGTTGAGATCTATAGTAACAAAAACTATAAACAATTTCCAAAAAAACTGCATATAGTATATCAGATATCCTGTGAATGCGACTCATTTTATTTAGGTGAAACATCTAGACCATTGATAATCCGGATAAATGAACACAAAAAGTATATTAAAGCTCGAGAGTTCTTTGAGTAAGGTATTTGCAAACATGCTTGGAAAGAGGGGCATAAAATTCAATGGGATTTAGTTCACATAATATTAAAAAAGCCCAATAATAAAAAACGAAAAATCAAAGAAAGTGCTTTGATACAACTAAATGTGTATTATTTCAGCCGAATGTAGAGAAATTTGATTACCAATGTTACAAAGAAAAAATTCCAATAATCAATTAACCGCGTTATCAGGATAGTATCATAAATTTTTATCCAGGCTTTCTTATGATTTATCATTGGAATTGTTGTTAATCGATACTCTCTTACATACAAGATTAACAGAAATAATAATATCACAAAAAAAGTTGAACCAATCGCGTTTTTATTAACAACATTTCCGAAATGAGCAGAAAAACACTATCCCAATAATCCTGGAGCGTGCACTTCACTGGATCCCATTCCTATTGAGTTCATATAATAACCTTTTTCATTTTATTTATTTATTTGGGATACAAACAGGACAAAAACATAAAAGTATCCACTAATAGTTACACATAATTTTACAAATTAGGTAAAAGAGAAAATATAAATATGATCATATAACTACATTAAATAAATGCAAAGTCTATATATTCCAATAAATATTCACGGAAAAACATCAGTAAATTAAAAGCTCTCAACTATTTTCAGCTAGAAAAAGAAGCCGGTAATTATTAATTCCATAACCTTTTCGAATTTGGTTGAATACGGTTCTGATGATTTTATTTATTGAATTTAAGGTTAGCTATATGTCAAAATAGCAAATAAAATAAACGACATACCGAAAACCCGGATATACTTAAGTCACAAATGATGACGCACACCAAGAAAGCTATTGAATGTACTATACCTTGTTTTTGAACTAAGAGGAGCCACTTTAATTTGAAGTTTTTTTGTTGCTGCTTAGTGATTTCACACAGCTCATTTGATACATTTGACAATGACCTTTGTCAGTTTTGTGTTCATTTATTTATCAGTTCAATTTTTATTACCACTTTTTTGCAGCTCCTGATAATAAAATGATGAATAAAAAATATAAAGAAGATTGTGGTTTGATATTCCAAAAAAGCAACAAAAAGAATAAAGGAACACAAGGAACATACAGAAGATATCTCAATTTTTAAGTGTTTAGTAAGAAAAATTTCAGGCTAGTAGATTTGGACTTTTATCAAAATTTAATGCCCATCATAAACTAAAATAGGTTCTAGTATATATATATAGTAATCTTTTTCAATTTTGTTTTATAGTCGGTGATCAAATTGTTAACGACTGTGAGGTGCTACGCTACTTAATCTTAACTAAGTAGTTAGTTGGTTTGAGACGTTTTTATTGTTGATGGGATTATTTTATAAAATTGTATCAAAATGTAACAGTATACTACTGACAATTTTCTTAACTAACAAAGTAGCACTTTCCGCTATTATCGATTATTTTCCAACGAAACAGTGATGCGAAGGAAAGCAAGAAAATCAGTGAAAGCAACCCTCTAACTACGCCCCCTAATTGAAATTGATCTTCACCCTTCTATGATTCTCTTTATATAAGTATTATCAATACATCCAAGACGTTTGACCAATTCAAAATGCACAGTTTTAGAAGAAATCGAGTTTAAAGAGAAAACGATAGATACGGAAAAGGAGTAGGTACCAAATTGTAGCTTTTTTGATAACTAAACTTTTCCTGAGCGTAGATTTTCTAGACGGTAGATATTTTGCGAGATATAAGGGTCAATTCTATTAGAAGTGGTTAAAAATTAACGGTACTTCGTTAAATTTGACAAAGTTTACGCTGTTATAAATGTTTTAATTTATACATAGTCAAGATTATGATTCAAATTTTGACATGTATGGTATCCAATAAAGAGTTTTCCGTTAATACTTTAAAACTTAATATGCATACAGACTAGCAAAAATGGGTTAGAAAATTGTTTTATTTTTAACTGTGCGTTAAAATTCAACATTTGCCTACAGAATTGCACCTATAGTCGCTTAAAACCTTATTTGATCTATTTAAATTCACCCCATTTAAAAACTAAGGGATCTTAAGTAATTCAATTCACAATTCACTCTTGAAAAACCCTATAAAAAACCAATCAAATTTTTTTTATTCCAATAGCCTACTTCGAAGCGTAATAATCTACATAATCGGTATATTTGGCAGTAATACGTTATTACTTTATAAAAATTGCAATGTTATTGAGGGTTGACAAATTGCAGAATTAACTTAATACATATTTTAAACCACAGAATTCTCGAATTAAATCACTATGATGATAATTAATCTTTTTTTGTGGAGAAAATTCATTTTTACTGCTGTTCTAATGTACTGCTGTACTGCTGTACCACTGTAACAAACATTGATATTTAAGGGTTGAAATATTAGAAATCAAAGCATAAAAAATCATTATTCTAAAGGTTTATAATGTTATTTTATCATTTTTTACAATAAGGGGTAGTTTTCACCCTTTAAAACAAAAAGCGTACAACGGCACGATATAGAAAATGAATTGGAGGGTGAAAGAATTGTGAAAGTGTTTTCAAACCATACATACTGATTCCAAAATGAATATGGCGAGAAAAGATGAAATTTTGCATTTTTCAAAATAGATTTCGCCAGCGTGCTACTACTTAAAGCTCTTTTTGTAATTTTCAGATAGAGGTGCAAACTGCGAGACCCTCCAGAAAGACAAACTAAAGCGAAGGTGCGATTCGAACAAAGACTAATAAGTTGTTGAAGCATTAGAAAAATCAATCTGTTTAGACACATATCTAAAGTGTCAACAGACCATTTAATGGCACCGTCATTATGGAGACCAAGAAACGTGATCGAATTTGAAGATCTTATTAAGTTTCAGAGGTTGCAAAGCTCCTTTGTAATATAATTTTCCTTCGTCTCATCAATCGTTGCAAAAGTTACTAACTTGCAAACTGTATTAACATATTTTCGTATAGAATATTCTGACAATTTAAAACGTACCCAAATCTAGACGCCTCAAAAACTCCTTTTGGAGCTGGCTGTTCCATCACAACCAACCACAAACTAATAGGTTCCTATCGTTTGCCCTCAAGATGTGGTGCTCACAATGGTGAGCTGTATAGGATCTTCCAAGCTTTTAAGCAAATCTCTTCTCCTGTCAAACGCGTCGCCATTTGTACCGATTCTTTTTGCTCAATTAATTCACTTAATTCTATCTTTACTGACCATCCAATACTTCAAAACATCCATGACATCTATCAAACTCGTGATGTAATATTCTGGCTCCCGTCTCATATTGGAATTACTAGCAATGAAAATACTGACCACCATGCCAAAGAAGCCATCTCTTTCATCACCACAACAACGTTCCAGCTCACAGAAGACATAAAATTCTTCTTCAAAAGGTTCGTCAAGTAATCCTGGCAATATTTTTGGCACAACTGCAAAACAGCCCTTAACGATATACAACCATTCATTAGTTGTATTTCCCTCGATTCTTAACCAGGAGAGAAGCTGTTGTCATTAGACGATTGCGTATCAACCATACCAGATACACACACGGTTACTTGATGTGTTCTGAAAACCTTCCCGTCTGCCGTTACTGCAATAGTGCTTTAAGCGTTAAGCATATTCTCACCGACTGCCAGGAGTACACCAATACATTTAACTGAGCTTGAAAGAGCTTTTAAACCGCACCGCTGAAATTCCTCAAAGCAGCTAACCACAAGATATGAACTAACATGACTACTTATTTTATGTTGAAGATAGCGTATTGTATCGTATGTATTTTGTATATTACCAATGGTCATAGTTGTCGATGCACTTAAATTCTCATAAAAAAAAAAACTTGAGAGGTGTCAAGGGACACCCGGATGGAACGAAGTTCCTTCCGATTAATTAGTGAAGGAATTGTACATATACATACACACACCGAAACATTTATATATATATACATATATAGGTATGTACTCTGTCTATCTATCCTTTCATACACGTCATAGATGCGCGGGACTTTGTAAACACAACAACAGAGTGTATATATATATATACTCTCTCGACTTCGTAAACACAACAGCGTATAGGTTAGAACACGCACGGCTTGCTAAATACATACGTTCTGAAATTG
>CAJUYG010000537.1:68132-107320 GCA_910591675.1 Galerucella calmariensis | reverse complement strand
AACAAAGCCAATTATTTTATTTGGTGAATGATATTTCAGGTCCGAGGGCGAGAGAGAGACCCTGCCAAACATCAAATACCTGATTCGAGCCGCGGCGGAGCAGGCAAAAATTATATGCTCTGCTGTTTCATCAGCTTCCAAACAAAGACGGCAAGTCGGATCTTCCGACAGTCCAAGTTTTAGCATATGATGATTCAGATGACAGTGGCCTGTTAAAAGGCCTGTTAGACAACGTGGGTGATGCCTGCTATGGTCTAACATTTGTTTGGAGACATACTTCGAAGGGTGTATAAAAGCCTTTGAATGAACAAATCCTGGTAAATTATGCCAGAAGTCTAAAGCTCTTCTTGCTGTCCAGGTATTTAGTGTTTGTTTGGCAAATGTAGGTTCTGGTCCGATAGAAACACGTGCGGCACCCTCCCTTGCAAGAAAGTCTACCTTCTCGTTTCCTTCCATGCCAGAATGGCCAGGGATCCAGACCAGCAATACTTTATTGAGTTCTCCTATTGAGGAGAGTCTTTTTTGGTAGTCTAAAACTAATTCCTACGTTACACGGCGAGAGCTAAGTGCTTTTAAAGTTGCTTGGCTGTCCGAGAAAATTTTCATTGTTCTATGTATGAGATTGGCTTGCTCCACTCTCTCCACACATGAAACAATGGCGTAAATTTCCGCCTGAAATACGGTTGCATAGGATCCTAGAGAGGTTGAAATTTCTGTCCTAGTTCTGCGCCCGTATACACCTGCATCAGAGCCTGAGGGTGTTTTTGAGCCGTCTGTGTACCAACAGCTGTCTGCTCTTAATAGTTGATCCTTACGGAGGACCCATATTCATCTCTATTTGGAATTAGGACGGTGTAAGGCAGGTCGTAGTTTACTGTTGGAGGCATTATGTCAGAGGTCATTCCCAGAATACTGTGACTTTCACTGTCCGCTAGTATTCTGCTTCGTTCTGCATAAGACTGATTTGTGCATTTAGAAATATGTACTATTCTGTATGCTGTCTCTCCGTTCTCATTAGCTTCCTTTGAAGGAGACCGACACTTCAGCGAATTTCATCGGTACATGGCTGGCTTATTGGCACGTGCTAACAGTCGTGTCTACATCGAATCGACTTTGCCAATTGGCATAGAGTGTACGCGCCATAAGGCATTAGGGCTCCAGAGCTGTCGACACATGCGGGCCGTCCGCCTGAAGTGAATGGGCCCCATTATTTATGGTTTTCGATAACCGGGGTGAATCATTTTATTTTTAGTTTGTCAGTTCAGGTTGTTATTTATGTTGACAATATGTTTACGCAGCATTGATAATTGTGAAAAATGTAAAGTTTCTAAAGGTCTTGAACTTGTATTATCACAAATGGATTAAGGTAATTAACATTCAATAATATTCAAGCTAACTGTTTTTTTGTGTAGTCCATTACGAACAATTCATTCAATCCGGACCTAGAAGAGCTAATCGTCAAAAATTTATGAATAAAATTCATTTGGACGCGCTTTATTAAATAAATTTGGTTTAATAAGTGTGGATATGGGTGTCGGTAGTATTATATTTTCAAGTCTGGTGGGACTTCTAATATTATTGAAAATATATAACGTGGTCAAAGCAAAAAAGTGCCAGAGTAAAAAATGTTTAGCTGGAAAAGTTGCGATCGTAACTGGAGCCAATTCAGGTATCTATATTTATAATTTTTTAATTAATAAGTAGGATCAAGTTTTATTTAAAGGAAAGCAGCAAAGTGAAACTTTTCACTAGCAAATGCATAAACAAGTTCAATATGACGAAAATCTATGGCGTGCCGTTTTGGTTTTACTTAAATAGTAAGACTAAAATTTATTTGGCTGAATAAAATTTTATTACAAAAACATATCTGATATCTGATATGTTAATATATATACTTACAGCACTTCCTCAGGGACACAATCAGTATTGTAAAATACTCTACCTACTACCAATATGTAATATCAAACATTAAGATACTGATATGAGTTTCGTAATGAGATCCTTTACCGCACTAGTGCGGTATGAGCGGACTTTTTTCTACGAGCGGGCGGAAAATTGAATTTTCCACACACATTTTAGTGTGGAAAATTAATTTTTTCTACACCCACATGTATATTATCCATTTCCTGCACAGTTTAGAGAATGGAAATGTAGGCCATATCGGTTAACTGAACGTATATGATTTCATATACATCCTAGAACGTATATGAAAACCACCAATCAGCATTCGCGTTTAGTACTCGTCACTCATCTTTTTTTCAATTTAAAGAAACGTCAAAATAGCTTGTCAAAAAAAGTCTCTCCCAGAAGCACTGGATCAAGAATATTTGTTTATAAAAATAAACTTTATAAATTAATAACAAATACTAAAAACAGAATAAAATGGGTATTTAAGGGACTGCCGATTTACGTCAGTTCTTATAAAAGTATGTAATACTTCTGAAGTTTGCACATAATAAATCTCGGTAGGCCAGTGGTTAACATCTCACGCGATAGACCCAGGTTCGATTCCGCGTGAAGAAAATTTTTTCAATTGTTAATTTTATTTTAATAGTATATTACGTAACGTGTGTGGTAAGGAGCATTTAACGCACGAATGGAAAACGAGTGCGTAATTCCGTGAGTGCGTAAAATGCTCTACAACACGAGTTACGAACTATACTTTATCTACGACCTACTTGTACTTGTATTTTTTATAAGAAGCGTAAGAAATAACAGTTACATAATTAGAGGTGCTTGGTAAACTCCATCTCTATTACTCTATTACAATGAAAGGAGCACATTAAAGAACTAACGTTTAATCATTATTAATATATTGTTGATAATCGAAAGTCCATTTTTCAATTATAATCAATACATATACATAGCCCTTTGGGCTTTTCATAGTTAAACGTGGCCATATCTTATGTTTTCAAATAGTAAATTTTGAATAAAATGGAGACGTCTATTGACAGTTGCTAAGATGTTGCTAGGGAAGCCGTACGATTTACTTTACAGCTGTGCGTTTTTTTTACAGTGCGTAATAGACGTCATTACATTGATACCGACAGTGTGTTATTGACTGATTACAGGGGGGGTCGTAGGTAAAATAATTATTCTGCTCAATATTGATAACTACAACAGGCAGACGCTTGAAATATTTAACAGAATATTCTTTCTTATAAATAAAGATACTGTACCCTTCGTGCGGAAGTCCGACGGGCAATATCTATTTATAACAGCATCGCATATTTTAAAAGAGAAACCGTAATGTTATACAAATTGTACATTTAAGAACTGTACGTTTATCACAAAAAATTAGTGAAGACATAAAATTGAATTGGTACGATTATGAATAAAATTGTTGAAAATTTTCAATTTCAAGTTATATTTATTAAACAGTTTATTCAAATGTTTATTTTCTAGATTTTTTCTCAAAGGGGTCGTAGAAAAAATATACTGTTCAACTCGTGTAGATTGTCCATATCGCACTCGAACGTCGTGCTCAAACTTCGTCCTCGTGCGATATGGCCATCATATTCACACTAGTTGCACAAACTACTATTCCCGCACCGTGTAGAAATAATTTTCCGCAAGGGGGGAAATAATTTTCCACCTCAATATATCAAATTAACAATAAGCCGGCATATTATGGTGGTTGCGAAATGCTTTAGTTACCATGTGTAACAAACCAGCTATTTACTTTCATTTTTGTTTGTTTATTGTCAGAAAACTGTCAGTGCATTTCTAAAATATTTTGCTCGTGAATTTAGATATGTAACTATTATTGTTAATAATATTTTACTTTATGTTTACTTTATCAATAATCTAATAAAATATGTTTCTAAATAAACTATAAGTACTTATAATCTGATAAAAATATCTCAACTTTTGATTAGTTCTGTTGACTTTCCTCACGCTCGTAGAAAAACTATTGTACCTAACACTTGCGGAAAATGTTTTACCGCAGTTGTTAGGTAAATAGTTATTTTTGAACTGCACCAGTCTTCGAATCGCTTATATTCTTTTTCGTATCTATTGGAGGATTTAGCGTGTACTAGGGTTTGTATTGCGTTATTTGCAGCAAGTTCTATGTCAGAGTCCCCACCTTCATAATCGGAACTCATGTCGATACAATTATACCAAACCGAAGGGAACGCGTCAAAATTGACAGTTCGCAAAATAAATCAACAATGAGCGCAACGCTTGCTTGTTACATGATTCTAATATCATTAATATCAAGAATATTGTCTAATTTTGACTAAATAATTAACATTATTGGTAGTAGGTAAAATAATGTACTATATTCGTATCGTTAATTCATATTAGGATATTCAATGGGTTATCCAATTCGGCATAACGGACTCGTTTGACAAATTTCCCATCTCATTTCGTAACATGAATCTTTACGACACTTATATCGTGAATATCTATTAAAAGTATTTCATATTTTAGAACGAACTAAGTATCTTTTATTTTAGGAATTGGTTACGAAACAGCGTTGGAGTTTGCTAAGCGAGGTGCCAGAATTATCTTAGCATGCAGAGACTTGATAAAAGCTGAAAAAGCTAAAGATAGCATAATTTCTCTAACAGAAAACAACAACGTGATTGTAAAAGAGCTTGACTTGAGCTCTTTACAATCTGTGAAGAATTTTGCTAAAGATATAAACGATAATGAAGATAAGCTAAATATATTGGTTAATAATGCAGGTTCCGGGATTCTAAAATCTAAATACACTCAAGATGGATTGGAAGTATTGATGCAAATTAACTATTTTGGCCCATTTTTGCTCACGATACTGTTAATAGGTATTTGAAAATATTTGAAGCAAGATTTAAACTTTTTTGGTAAAGTAGAGTAATTTTTCTGGAAGAATCAACTGATTTTAATGCCAGGCTGGATTGTTTGGTCAAATTTATGATCTATTATTTTTTCTTTTTTTTTTGTTTTTTTGTTTTAAGTTCATTGTCATGCATCGTAGATCCATTCCTTTATATTTATTGCAATTCTACCTGTCTCTTTTTTTTATTATTGGTATGATCACTTCAATGTTCCCATTATCAGGATATTGCAAGACTAATCAATTATTTTGTATTATATTTTAGATTTATTGAAGAGCAGCGGTCCCAGCAGAATCATAAATGTATCTTCTTATTTAGCCAAAAAGTCTAATTTGACAATCAATACACTGAATGAGCGCAACACAGCTTTGACAATTTATGCGAACAGTAAATTAGGGAATATTCTTTTTACCATGAAGCTGGCAAAGTTACTGAAGAACTCGAACGTAACAGTTTATTCATTGCATCCAGGAACAATAGCAACGAATATCTTTAGACGGCTATCGGGATATCAAAAGTATATACTAAATTGTGCCATGTTTCTCTATTTTAAGGTGAGTTATAACAATTAAAAAAAAATTTCATTCCATTTTGAGGAGCCATACTCATACCGGGAGAAGATTACTAGTGCTGAAGTTGCCTTTTGCTTCTCACGCACTCGGCAATACTGAGACAGGTAAGTATTTGCACTTTGCCTACTCTCATCATTGCATTCTTTTGTAACGTATTTGGCACTATATCAACCAACTAAATCTATTTTTTCGGAGTTGCCTATTGGTCTTAATATTACATGTGCTGAAACCTCTAAAGGGTTCCGGTCATCCAAAAGCTATTTCAGCTACTTTTTCTGCTATCTAATTTGCTTGAGAAATAATATGTAGACATAAATCCATCGCTGTAACAAGAGATAACAAACTGGTTGAACTTGTTCCACAAACCTGGCTCTTATTGTTGGAAAAACATGTTTTTCATAGACCTATTTATTTTCGTAGACATCAGAAGAAGGAGCTCAAACCACATTGCATACTGCTCTTGAACAGGGGATCGAAAAATATTCAGGTGGACATTTTGAAGAATGTGCTTTAGTGCCAACTTATGAAAAAGCCAAAGATCCGGACCTTGCCGAAAAGATCTGGAACAAAACTGTGGAAGTTTTAAAATTGGAGAAAGAAGTATCTCAATGTTTTAGTTAATATTAAATAGTAATAAGACAAAATTGCTTTTTTATTTTATGTATCTAGTCATCTCACGTATTGGGTATTGCCTATCATTGCAAACTTACTATCCGACATTATGATAATCCTGTACCTGTTCCGTCTATTGCTTTTGAGCCATCTGTGTACCATTGAATAGCATTCTTCCCAAGTCTAGTAATGTTATTTGGATCCCATTTCTTCTTGTTGCTATCCTTCGTAACGAATTTCTTTGAATAGCTATACTTTCTCATCATACCATCTTGTGGCCTGTCCTAGGTTGTCTTATTTCTAAAAAAAAGTGGGGAGGTGGTTTTTTCAATAGCTTTATTCGGGTTTTTGTTTATGGACAGTCCGTAAGCCAATCTGGAATTTCGCAGAACATCCCGCATTGTCTATAGAACTGAACTTAACCCATCATCATCACTGTATTGAGAGACAGTCTCTTCCACAGAGTTTTCGATTTAAATATTATCTTGTAAGACTTCTGGAATTATAAAAATATTAATCACATCAAGAAGAACATCGTCTTCACTTGATGATGTTCAAATATTTCCTTAGAATCATTAGCATCCATTTGGTAAATATTAAATTTGAAAAGTAAAAATCAAAAATAAACAACACAAAATAAACAAACCTCTACGAATTTACAAAATAGCTCCCACTCTCCTCCTTTGTTAATGATTTGAGCATGTGTAAAAAATAGTCCGAAAATCGTCCTAGCTCGAGACGGGGAACTGGCTTAGACGGTTTTCGAACCGTCCAAGAACTGCTCTTAATTAAACCCGAGCGCCAAACTGCGGGTGTCAGATCCGTCCCAGGGCCGGATGCTCCCGTGTTTCATTTATCGTCCGTCGTGCGCATGACGTCACTCAAGACCTTTTTTGTATTGCTGAGATAGCAGTTTTGTATGTTTTTCCCTATTTACGCGTTTATTTAATTAGTTACAAAAAAAACTGTGGAGACGAAGTATGTTCCAAATGAGCTGTTCTATCCCCTGATGACGTATTAAAACGCGATTTTCATGAAAACGGTGCAATATAGAGTAAACTGATAAAGGAACTAGTTTGTAGAGCACAAAATTTACTACAACACTAGTCTAGGAGGGGAATGCGAGATTAAATAAAAACGCGAAAACATTTTATAAAAAGAGGACTTTTATTTATGCAGTTTTCACACATTACTTCATTTAAATAGTTTCGAAATAGTAAATACCGGATTTCAAGATCAAATTTCTCAGAGCTCACTAAAAATCATCAAAAACACGAGAACTCTTGGGAAATAACATAGGTAAACAACCATTTTAGGTCTTGAGTGACGTCACGCGTCTTATTACCGACCGCCCACTCATGCGCAATATCTTATCTTCGGTGTGTTTATATCGTGGATCCATCCTGTTAAAACCCGAACAAGCCAATTTCGACTGCGCAAACTCCGGACAGTTTTGGAACAGTCATTGCATGGACCTGAATAAAGCCAATTATTCCCTCTCTACTCTTGTTCTTTCTGCAACACTTCCCGCCACCATATTTATGTAGTGCTGTGAGATTGAGAATCACTTCCATGGCTGCCGTTGGGCATGTTCTCATTGCTCCTGTACTTCATATACAGGCTTGTCTTCAATAGGCTAGTTCTACTACTCTATGCAATGGCCCCATAAGCGATATTTGGTCTCACTATAGCAACAAACACTGTAGCACGAAAATTTCATATTTTAGATTTGTCAATCTTGTTAGTTATTACTTTTTTATCAACTTGAATAATAAACATCGATTCACTTATAATTGCGAGAGATAAGGAACATATTCTCATGCCTCTTATCTAATTGATATAATAAATTTTAGAATATTTTATAATTATCAGACTCAATTCAAACTCCATGTACGAGTTCAATGATCAATCATGTTTCTAGGCTGGACGATTATATTTTCTGTTGCACTAATTTTGTTGATAATTATTAAGGTTTATAATACTTCAAAAAGTCGGTGGTGTAAAAGCAAAGTATGCCTTGTTGGAAAAACCGTTATAGTCACAGGAGCCAATACAGGTAATTAAAATATTTGAATCGTTATTTATTTAAATTTTATTCGCTGACCTTTGATCGTCCAACAATGCGACCGTGAAGTAAAGCATTAATAAACAATCCAAATTGGTTAAGGGTGGATAAAAATGCAAAAGATCCCAAGTAGCAAAATAATGGCTTTATGCAATTAAACTATTTTATAAGTGTTTTCTTATGCCGAATTAAGGAGTATTTGATCACTTAGGGAGTTTGACTGCGACATTTTTGAGTTAGTAGCTAAACGTTTTTATAATTATATCGTATAATTGTCTATACAATTCACCTTATAAAGATCAAACTTGGTTTTTGCTTAATATATTGTTTAACAGTTTTATATCGCATTACAAGACCGCCTCAAAAACATTGTAAAAAAGTGTTGTAAGTGCTTTATAATGATTATATTGTTTCTGTATAACACCTTTGGATTCTGAATAAAAAAATTGTTTTGTAAAAGTTATGTACGAATTGTATAAAAGCTTTGTAAGATGATAAATAAAACAGTTTTATTACGACAAAGCCAAATGCTTTATAAAATACGTATAAAATTGTTTTATGGTTTACCTATAATGGCGTCGATAGCCCCTTTATCAGTGGCGGCGCCAGGGGTGGGCGCGGTTGGGCGAGCGCCCAACCTAAATTGTTCTCGCCCAACCGTCTGCCCAACCTGTTAAATGGAGAAAAATAATAGCAAGGCTTATGAATAGAAAAAAATAAAACTTAAACCATCGCTTTCAATATTGGACCATTCTATAAGAAATATTATTTTGAGCTATATAAAAACTGAATAAGTAAAATATCTATATTATTTTATTTTACTTGTTCCCCTAATCAGGGGATTATTTTTAATTTAATGTTATCTTAAGATATTTTAATTTGTGACGTCAATGTGTTGTCGAAAAGTTTCTTGTAACAAATACCTGACGAGTATAGCACTGAAGATGGCCTAACAGCCGAAAGCGCTTTGCGATATTTAAAAATTAAATTTTACACAGAATACAAATATGTTTTCTTGACTTTCTAGTCGTGTGTACTCAGCTATAAAGATATTCAACTAAATTGTATTATCCTGTTATTGATCGAATCACTTCGGAACTTTGTCGGAGATTTGAAGAAAATAATAGTGTTCTAAAATAATATAGTGTTTTAAACCCATCAAGTAATATAATTTTAAATTTAGAGCAATTAACTCCATTAGCTATACATTACGGATGTGACTTGGCATCCGTCGAAACGGAATTAAAGTTACTACCAAAAACCATTGAAAGGTATGAAATTAATCATAATGTTAAAATAAAGACCGTCTCTTATATTGCAATTCTTCTGCAGGAATTTAAATTAGTTTTTCACGAACTCAATAAATTGTGTAGAATTACAATAACCGTACCCTCTTCAAGTGCCAGTTGTGAGAGATCGTTTAGTGGCTTAAAAAGAATTAAAGATTATTTAAGGACCACAATGTCACAAGGGAGGCTCACCGATTTAGGAATTTTGTATGTCAAAAAAAATATTATTAAAACATTGGATTTGGATGTAGTTGTAGATTTGTTTGCCACTAAACATAACAATAGAAAAATAGATCTTTTTTAATGTCTAACCGTCTAACGTTTTGAAAATAATGTGTTCATGTGTAAAATAAACTTTAAAATAGTGCCAGAGTGTTTTTTATCCCATTTATTGATACTAGTTAAAATTTTACAAATCTGAAATATTTAAATTAGGTACGCGGATATCTGTATAAACCGAAATAATACAAATTTTTACTGCCCACCCTCCAAATTTTTGTGCCGGATATCGCCCAACCGAAAAGAAAAAGCTGGCGCCGCCACTGCCCTTTACAAATGGTTTAGAGAACAAATTAGTAGTATTTTGGACAAACTCATCACAGTTTCTGCGCTATAACTACTAAATAAAATATTTTTATAAGTGCTTACGTTTGCACCCTTAAGAAAAGCCTTTAGAACTAAATGTTCACAAATTTCCGCATTATATAAAATTAACATACCTAATATCCTTAACCCCAAATAAGTATTATTGCATTTATCATTTAGGTATATCCCATCCTACAATTCTTGAATATAATATAATATGGATTTATCACCCTGGAAAAAGTTAAAAAGGAGTGGACATTTCAAGAGAAATGTAAAAAAAAGATATCTGAAAATTTTAGAAAATTGTAAATCTGACGATGGTTAGTTTTCAAACTTTATCTAAAAACGATTAATTTGATGGAACAATTTTCTTTTCTTTGATGTAGGTCTGTATACAGTTAAATATCAAATTTATTTGGCATTCTAGGTTCATCGAGCAAAAGGCCAGAATTAAATATAAAAATGGGCAGTAATATTGTCGAAAATGTTTTAGTTAATGGAAATCAGATTGATTCTCATAACGAAAATGTACCAGGTACTAAAATTGCTCAGGACCGAAGTGATTCTGATGATCTTTCATCAGACATGAAAGTTTGTGTATCTGTAGACTCGGCTGAAGAAGATATCACGACTATTGAGTCCGGAATAGTTAAAAAAATTGAAATAAAAAAACAGTTGAAGATATGGGCCACAACGTATAATATAAACCACTCAGCATTAGAAGATCTTTTTACTATCTGGAACAGTGCAATTCCTAACTTACTGCCCCAAGATCCAAGAACTTTTCTCAAGACTCCAAAAACATTAAATATAATAACTTTTGAAAATGGAAAATACTGGCACAATGGGCTGATCGAAAATTTAGTCGTTTCATTGGAAAATTATTGTTCAGACTCAATTTCTGAGATTTCCCTGAATATCAATATAGATGGACTTCCAATATATAAGAGTTCTCGTTGCGAGTTTTGGCCAATCTTATGTAATATTTATGAAATACCACAGGTCAAACCAATCATTATAGGAATTTATAGAGGTGAGGGCAAACCTAATTTAAATAGCTATCTACGAAATTTTGTAGATGAAATCAAGCAAGTTATGAATTATGGTATATTTGTTACTAGCAAACAGGGCAGAAAAAAAATTGACGTGAAACTTCGTTGTTTTATTTGTGATTCTCCAGCCAGAGCATTCATTAAAGGTAAATGTTATACAGTTTGACAAAAATGTTTGTACTGCACGACACAGTAGTAATAAATAACAGCTTTCAAGCAATACGGGAACCACTTATAATTGATATTATTAAGAACCCCAAATAAACTAGAAATATTTAAACTTTTTTGTTTTGTAGGTGTAGCAAATTTCTATTCTAAAGATGGTTGCCTGAAGTGTACGACTATTGGTGAATACTCATATATTTCTCACACTGTATTCTTTCCTAGATCAGATTGTGAATTACGCACAGATGAAGGATTTAGGGCACGAATGTACGGTAGACATCATAAAACGATAAGCCCCTTGGAAGAACTCCAAATTGATATGGTGGAGGATTTTCCTGTGGGAGATTCTTTGCATCTAATTGACTTGGGTATTATGAAGAGATGTCTTACTGGTTGGAAGGATGGAAACTTTGGAAGCTACTCAACAAAGTGGTCAGCTAGAGACATAAATTTGGTTTCAACTTTTTTAACTGAGTGCAAAATGCCTTTAGAAATCCACAGAGTTGTTCGTGGACTCGATATTCTTGTCCATTGGAAAGGCACCGAATATCATACATTTCTAATGTACATAAGCATAGTAATTTTGAAGGAAGTTTTAGCTAAGGATGTCTACCAACATTTTCTTCTATTCTTTTGCTCAATCACAATATGTTCTACAAAAACACATAAACAATTTCTGCCTTTAGCCGATTCACTTTTAAAACACTATGTAGAGATGTATAGAGATTATTATGGTGAAGACTACATGACCAGTAATGTTCACAATCTCTCACATTTAGTCCACGAAGTAAAAAAATTTGGAGTGCTCTCAAGTTTTAATGCTTACCCATTTGAAAATAGGCTATTTTATATTAAACGATTACTCAGAACTGGAAACTTTCCTCTCGAGCAAGTAGCTAAAAGGTTGAGTGAAAGCCTTGAAATTAATAGATTTCACGTCAAAGACTTGAACAAAAATGCAACTTTAAAATATGCTGATATGAATGATTCTTATAAAACGGCCCAATTTGAGAATTTTACATTAAGCTCAAGAAGCAAAAAAGATAAATGGTTTTTAACTTCTAAAGATCAAATTGTATCTATGGCTTATGCTAGATATGAAGATAATAATATTAGTATTTTTGGCCATGCCATATTAAAACAGCAAAATTTTTTTGATTTCCCTGTAAACTCATCTTTCCTCAATATATACAAATCAGAAGGAGATGTGGATCAATTAAAAAAATATCTAGCAAAGGATATAAAGTGTAAGCTAGTTTATGTTCAGGATCTAAATGATGATGTAGTATTTATACCACTTTTACATACTTACAATAACTTGAATAAAAATGAATAAATCAACTTTGTGGTTTTTATTTAAGAAACTTAAATAGTATAATAATTCTTGGACACAACAAACTTAAATTTACTTTAAAACTAATAAATTATTTCTTATATATCTAACCAAAAAAAAAAATTATAAAAACTTAAAAGATGAAAAAACTAAACACATAAATTTTCTTTTAGTTTCAACATAAAATAGAAATAAAAACGCGCTTATGCCGCTAATAACAGTATTTCGTTTTAAAAAAAGCTAAAACCAAAATAAATATTTTTGTCTTACTCCACACTTTCTTTGTCACTTTCATACTCGACATTTTCTTTGTTGATTAAGGCTTCAGTGACAATAATTTCATATTCAGGCACAGGATTTAGCACATCTTTGGAAGTAGATGCTTTGTTTCCATCATTTTTAATATTGTATGAGAGTTTTTTTGGTCGTTTTTTACTTCTGGAGGTCCTTACATTAGAGGAAGTGTGTCTTCTCAATGAGTTTCTAATTACGCCTTTGAAAAAATCATCACATTCTTCAACAGTAAAATCTGGAGCAGCCAAATTCACAAGTTTGAAAAAAAGGTTTATTGTATGCTCATAAAATTTGAATGCAAACTTATTTGTATTGGGGTTTTTAGAGCCCCCAGCCCATGAACATAAGGTGAAAAATTTTCTACTAAAAAATTTGTCAACTAGTATGTAACAATGGTCAATTCCTTTTGTCCTTGTATTTTTTCCACATATTACACTAAGGTTTTCAAACATTTTTTCGAACGTATCTCCAACTTTTAATTTTCCTCAAGCAGCTTTAAATTTTCTTGGTCACAAATTTGTTCAAAGTCGTATACTGATGTTATATGATTGTTGCTTTTTGTAACAGCACCGTCAGATCTTTTTATAATATGCTATTTCATGCACTTTAGAACAATAATTGTAGTGAACAAAGAAAAACACTATTGGTAAATTAATGGATAACTATTTTTGCTTCATAATTCAATAATTTTACTTTCAATCCCCAGGACCTTAGTGAAACACACTCGGTATAGAACATACTCTTTTGTTAAATATGTGTAATCTTCAATTAATTGTCCAGATTAAAGAGGTACTGTAAGAAATATATCTTTTAAAAAATACACTTAGGTAGGTAGGTACTTACAATGCAAGAACTTGCTAGTTCATTGAAGTCATCAGATTTATATACATTTCTTGTAATACGTATACTTTTCTTGGGTAGTAGCAATTTCGCTGATTTAGGAATTTTTTGACTCTCATCATCCTCTGTTGTATCGTTTGTATCCAGCATGCTTTCCATTTCTTCCTGTGCCACTTCGTAAGAAGGCAAGTGACTTCGTTTTAATTTACAACGAAAATTATACCAACTTGGGTCGGGAGCAGACGTAACGTCCCTTTGTAGTTTAGAAGCAAATTTTTTGGGCCAAAAAAGTATTCCATGACCATTTTCCCAGCATTCCGGCACAATCGTCAATTCTTTTCTATGGTTTTCAACAGTCTCCACTATCTTGAACATATTATATTAAAAATCTCAACTCTCAACTCAACTAACCAAAGTCCGAAACCAAGAAAATTTGCACGTGATTTGCACTAATTTGCAGGTTATGTCATAGGGTTATGTCACAGAGTACACCATCTAACAAGAGACGAAAGCTTTGTCGGTTCCTTTGAAGTTGGACTCGAACGGAAATACGTCGAGACTTTGACAGATAAACTACATAAAACCACAGAGTACACCATCTAACTAAGGCAGTGACAACCAAATCACAGAGTACTGAGTAACTGACGGGAACGAACGAACGGAAGTGTCGACCATGTGTCGACTTGACACTGACAGATAAACTACATATTTCACGCATGTGCACAGAAAATTGCGATCACGAAAACGGCTTTCATTCGCCTCTTGTGTTATGTTTCAAAAAGGAAATTAATGCAGCACAAAATAACATCTGTGCAGCTTCGAGACACTCTAAATGAGTTCTATGACACTATTCTGTTATTTCTGTTTCTTCGTCCTTATCTCTGTGTTTCTTAAAGATGCTGATTGCCTCCTAATACGATGGTCGCCGAAAACCGATTTACATGGTTGCCACTTAAATTGCCTAGAAACAACATCTCTGGAAACAACAACACCAAGAACGACAACAATTATTAAGGCAGGGCAGGATTGCCTTAAAATTTTAATATGGCTCAATTTAATGGGTCAATATTTATTTTATATTTTGTAATGGGTTACGTGTATTCACTATAATGAATTAAACTGAGCAATACATAGAGTAGAGTTGCAGTGTACATAATTCCAAAAGTTGTTTATACGTAAATAATACCTGTAATAGGTAGTATAGCGAAACACAATTCATGGAAGCAAAAATATATTAAACTTGACAACCTCTGAAATGAATAAAATCTCGGACTGCAGTCACAGAGTACACCATGGTGTACTCTGTGCTGCAGTTGTTTGACAAATAGTTTTATAGTGCCTATAGAAACAAGTCTATTAAATAATATGGTTCTATAGAGTTTCTTATAAATTTAAAACACTGTTTAATGTTTTTATTGAAACATAATTATTGTATTAATTAACGCCATGTTTATTTTCGGGGTTAAGCCGTTGTCGGTGGCCGCCATTGTTGTAGAAAAATATTTTAGTATATAAAAGTACGCAATACATTACTTTTTATAGAGATATATGGTATTATATTTGATTTATTGAACTAATATATGACTGAAAAGGAACTTCCGATCAAAAATAATACATTTGAACAATATCACACATTTTAATATTTTCATCATATCGGCTAATTGATGGCTAAGTTGAGGCGCTTCTATTTTTCAGTAAATATATATGTATATTTTATCAGAAAAATTCGCTGCGCAGGAAAAATTTAACTAATAACTAGAGGGCGCTGAACAGACAGCGTTTTGTCAATATTATAAAATATTTTCCAAGGTTGTATAAACAACTATAAAAATGGTTTCAAACCGCTCTATACGATATCTAAGAAATATAATCATAAAGGTTGTAAAGCGCATATTAGGACAGATTATAATATTAATCTGAAAAACATACTTATAAAATAGTTTTTTAACTATCATATTAGATGTTTTATTGAGATGATATAAGCTGGATATAAGCATATGTTAAAGAACTGAAAGATTTTATAATTTGGGCCTTTTTTGGTTGTATATATATAACATTAGAGCTGTAAAGAGCACTATAGGATGATCGTAGTTCTATTAGGTATGTTGTATATCATTTTACAGAGCTCCAATAAAACTGATTTTGCTACTTGGGATGTTTGTGACAATTTTTATTTTGAAATTTAGCGCCCAACAATAAATTTACATTTAATTGATATACACACTAGGATTTTCAAATTTTATACAGTAAGTTAACCGCTTTCATGGAAAGAAACAATTTCTTAACGTCATAGTTTTCACCGGTAATATCTGTGATTTTATTTGGTAAATTATACAGCGTTCTTTGATGAGCAAAGAGGGTACACTCCACTAGCACATGCCTCATGCACTACCGACACTGGAGGATGACGTTTCACATATGGGTGCCGCGTGCCGCAGAATGAGACATCAGTGTCGCTATTCTTGAAATTCCCTGAAAATTTTACTCCCCACGGAAATTTTGTCATATATAATAAATACCACGAGATTGTCATGAAAGTTTGTTGCTTGGCAATTTTGCGAATGACATTATTAACAAAACTACGAGCCGTCAGGCGAGTGGTTTTGGATTAAATGTCATGAGCAAAATTACCTAGAAGCAACAAACTTGAATACGACAAGAGAAAAATTTTACCTTACAAAATTTTTAATTGAGTGGTATTCGACATGACTATTTCACGAGAGTAAAACTAAAAAATCATGTGTTTAAACGTTTTATTTATTGCAAACTTCAATTATACAAAGCCAAAAAAATAATAACATTATGAAAAAAAAAATTTATTTATGTGAAGTTATAATTGTACGTTGTAGCATTATTTTGGGGATTGTTTTGCATCATAACCTGTGATGAATTTAAGTTAGAAACTGAGGATTCCTTTTCTTTATTTTTATTTTCTCGAAGGTTCTCTATAAGTTGGAAATGGTGTTCTTCATTTAATTGTTAATATGGTTTCAAAGAATGGGCAGAAGAATGTCCCGTAAGCTTAATTACTACTTGTTCACCAACTCCTTATTTTGCTAATGCAGATATTGCAGAAGCTCTATGTGAATGATTGGTTATTTTTATTCTTTTTTTTGTCCATACCAATTGATTCTGCCGATATTTTCGTCCACTTTGAAATTGTATTAATTCCCAATGGTGAATTTTTGTACCATATTCCTTTCTCCCAATTTGGATGTACTGTTAAAAATAATCTTGTTGTTGTTAGATAAGGATTGGATTCTCTTTTTTCAATAATTTTTAAAAATAAACGAACGGGACACAAATTGTTGTTAGCATTATTTATTACCAACCACTTACTGCCAGATAAAGCTTTTGATCCTCCTTTTCTTTTTTAAAGTAATTAATACCTATCACAATTAGCAGCTTCATTTCCACGCCATGCTAATTCGAACGAACATAAATGAAAAAACTTTTTTTGTAACCCATCAGGATTATCTTCAGAATAGCTATCTACCATTTCCATTCATTCTTCTTTGGTAAACTTTTTCTGGTTTCAGGTTCAGCCTGGATTTTTTTACGTTTTGTATCCCTGGCCAATCTAGCAAATTTATAGGTAATATCTTTAAATGGATCAATTTTGATGTTAAATTCTAGAAAATATTTTTCCTGAACCATTTGAGCAGTCGTATTCCAAAGTATTTTCACACTAGCTTCAGTATAATCAGTTCCATCTCTTTTTTTCATGTTAAAACCATAACAGAGTGATAAAATTTTATACACACAGATTTGATATATTAAACGTCAAAAAATTGCCGCGACAAGACAAAAAATTGCCAGTTCAAAACCTTCAAATTTTGTCAGTTATCAATTTACTCTAGTGAAATAGTCATTAAAAAAGGATATATTTAATCTTCGGACGGACAAAATTTCACTCGATTTCAAAAAGCAGTATTATTAAAATCGGGAAATAGAAATGAGTGAGGGAAAAAGTAAACAGTGTTGTCTAAGTTCTCAAAATTGTACTACCAATCAAAACGTACAAAATTTTGACAGTATTAGTAAAATGTGCTGCTTTTGGCATGAATTTGAACAAAATAAGAAGATATTTTCAACTTCAGCCAACCTTTTTTTCTTCGCGGCATTTTTGGTTTTGTTTTTGGTTTTATGTCCCTTAAAAAATGAGTTACTTTCTACTTAATAAACTCTAGAATGTTTTGCTCACGCGAAATATAACTGTGGTATACACACTTGTATAACATATGTCTGTAGTATAGTGTGAGCTTAGGTGATCCTACCAAAAGCAAAATTTCGATAGAAATTTTTCAAGAATAATGCATTTTAAAATTTGAGGTAACCACGCCCACTTTTGATCATCTCCCCTCTGAATTTCTATTCCCACAAATTCAAGAATAGCGGCACAGGTGGCCGTGGGAGAAGCGAGTGTGTCCGAGTCGAGTTAATATTATTTGATCTCTCCTTTTCGCTTGTAGAAATTTCCAGATAGCTACACTCTTCACTCTTCTCAATTTTTATGGAGATCGAGACCAGCAGTTTTTCCAGTACCTGATGACTATATAACTGTTTAAAAACGTTTTTACAGTCTGTCACAGTAGTTCTTGACACTAAAGTGCAATTTGGATCTTCAGTTGCATTTTTGGCCTCAAGATCTGCCTTTTCGTTTCCGATTATCCCTTTGTCTGACGGAACCGATAAAAAACGAATATCTTCATGAACTTCTTGTAGATTGAACAGCTCTCCTATCCTCCAACAAAAACAAACCAAAGAAAATTCACAGTAAACGCTACAAAGGCTCCCACTAAATAATGAAAGCCTTGTAATAAATCCCCCCCTCCCTCCTACTCCCACGTTCATCCTTTTTGAATATTTTGTTTAATTCTACATCTAATTAAGACCAAAGAAAACGAGCATCTAACTGAATAATTTTAAATAGAAATAAAGAAGTCAACAATTCAGCTGCAGAAGATATTCTTTAGTTAACTTGTCGACCATTTGTTAATTCAATTTCAGTTTAAAGAGATTTGCCAAATAAAAATCGCTGTAAGAGTCAGCCTCACCTAGTATACTTCCATTTATTAAAATTATATCCCCTTTGTAGATACACTCTTTTTATAAATCCTCACTTACTATAAACGCATTTTAGGAATTGGATATGAAACGGCATTGGAATTCGCTAAACGAGGAGCTAGAGTTATCTTAGCATGTAGAGATTTGATAAAAGCTGAGCAAGCTAAAAACATAATTATCTCACGAACAGAGAACACCAACGTGATTATTAAAGAGCTAAATTTAGGCTCTTTAAAATCTATCAGGGAATTTGCAAAAGATATAAACGATACCGAAGATAAGCTACATATTTTAGTTAATAATGCTGGCTGTGGTTCTAGTAAACACAGCTATACAGATGATGGATTACAAATGATAATGCAAATGAACTACTTTGGACCGTTTTTACTCACTATTCTGTTAATGGGTAAGTTAATAATTTATATTTCATGGCACGATACACTTACCATGTTATGCTCTTGCGCATGTAGCCCTCAGCGACAACGTCATTTGGGAATCTCAATAAGTAATGTACAATGCTAAATATATGGGAAATACTCTGTGTTCAACTTTCGTGCATATTTCTACTTTATGAATGATTATGTAAATGCGACATGGTTTTTTAGATATAATATGAAATATTACTTTATTATCAGTAACTTAGTTATCTTTTTTTGGTAAGTACAATGATGCTGGGAGTTAACAATGTACAAAACGTGTAGAAATATGTGGGTATAATATATTTTTTACCTAACAAAGGTGTCACTGGGATACGAAACGAGCCAAAGACGAGCTTCGTATGGTTAATGGGAGTGTATTGATAACCACTACATGAAACTTGGATACACTATTTTTTCTACGAACAAGAAATTTGATTTGAAAAAGAAAATATAGAAAAAAATGCACCAACCGGGTCTCGAACCCGGCATGTACAGGAACACTATGTAGAGATCGAAAACAACATTATTCCGCGCCTTTGCTCACTGTTATACAAAATTAGTAATAAATTATTGTAAACAAAAATTAATGTTTAAACATGTATTTACCTTGGTCACTAAGTATTTTCTGTCTCAGTGCTCGACATTTCTTTTAAAAACTAATGCAAAAGATTCAAACTGTCATAAATCACACGAATCTATCAGAGACTGTCAAAACATTCTACAGAAAATATTGGGTTTGCCTACTTATTTATTCAAAAATCTAGATTTCTATTGGTCAATTTCTCAGTTTCATAATGAAAATCAGTGTTTTAATGAGTATCATTATGAAACTGAAAATTGGCATTTAACTGAGCCAAGGCATCAGTTGCAGATTTCCTTGCTATGAACATTACTGGTGGTGGTTTTTGTTTTATCACCCTTAATACTCCCAAGCAGCCTTTGTTGTAATCCAAACAGGAACTAGGTGGACTAGTCTCTAGATGTTAACAACCACTCACTTCCTTTGCGGTGAGGCAGCACAATGACAGCAGAAAATAGTTAGGTTAGTTAGCATTAGTCTAGAGAGCTGCTGTTGCTTTTTATGCTGACACCAACGGCCATTTTATCTATGATCAGTTAATCGTTATTTTGGTTTTAGATTTGTTAAAAAAGAGCGGTCCAAGTAGAATCGTGAATGTATCATCTTATCTAGCCAATATGGCAGATTTAACACTAGAAAACTTAAACAAACCAAAAGAAGGAGTGGTTAACTATGCAAATAGTAAATTGGGAAATATTTTGTTCACGATGAAGTTAGCTAAGCTACTAAATAATTCTGGAGTTACAGTTTATTCCCTACATCCAGGAGTGATTGCAACGAATATTTATGATGTTTATAGGGGTGTTACAAAGCTGATTATAGATTTGTTCTCGTATCTTTATTTTAAGGTGAGTATAATGTTAATTTTTTCCATAATATTTCCAAGTTTGTATAAATTTTTCTTCGATATCAAAATATTTGGATATTTGTATCAGTATGGCGGCTCTTCTGGGGTCTAATGACGGAATGGCAAAAAGGAAAATGATGGTCTTAGCTTTATCACCGGCTGCCCAATCGCGTGGGCGTTAATTTTTCCATAGTTTTTCTTCCACTTCCTAAAACCAAATCAATCCTCGTCCCCCCAACACGTGGGGCTCCGCAAGGATCCATCCTAGGTCCTTTGCTATTTTCCCTATACACATCCCAATTTCCAAGTTACCTGAAATGTATGGAGGCTATTACGCGGACGACACGCAGTTGTATATGAATTTTAATGAACCAGATGTTGAAGACGCTTGTTTAAAAATTAACAAAGAACTTGAAACTGTTATAGATATTTCAAATAAATTCTTCAAAATCGAAAGTCATGCTGTTTGGTCGTAGAAATGAGAAATATAGAATTAAAAGTAAAATACACTTAAAAATTAATAACGATAGTTCAATTTTATCTAACTGTGAAAAAATCTTGGACTCGTTTTAGATGGCTCCTTAACATTTTCCTCCCATATTTCATCAATAATTCAGAAAGCATTTTGCAATTTACAACTCTTATTTTCACACAAATAATTATTTGATAAAACGACCAGAATTATGCTCTGTGATAGCCTGGTGCTCTCGAAGTTTAACTATTGTGATGTCATATATGGACCGGCCCTTACTCAACTATTTCAAAATCGATTACAGCAAATTCAAAATATGTGTGTTCGTTTTATGTCGAAATCCAACCTCCAGGCATCTTGCAGACCTTGGCTGGCTGAATATAAAAAATAGACGTATTCTTCATGGTTCAGTACTATTTCACAAAATTATGTTAACCAAAACCCCTTATTACCTATCGAAAAAATTTAAAAAGAGATCAGAAGTACACAATGTAAATGTGAGATTTAAAAATAAAATTAGTATGCCGAAACATAAAACCCCGTTATTTCGATCTAGCTTCTTATATAACATCGCCAATCTGTACAACATGATCCCCGAAGTCTACAAAACGGCACCCATTTCTCAATTTAAACTTAATCTTAAGAAGTCTCTTCTTAATAACAGCATAACATTGAAATTCTAAGTAGATAAAGCTGGCCTTATTCATTTTAATATTTACAAAATTGGGTTACTTAACTTTTGTTATTTGAGCATGTAAGACATTATTGTGGGTAAAGAATATTTAATCTTTAGTTTTGCGGTTGCGTGGAAGAGCGCTACTTAGCTGGTGCTTCTCGTATGAGAACATCATATGAGAGCGAACGTCGTCTTTGCTTGTATTGTATTTTTATAACACAGCAATAAAGTCATTTATTATTATATCTGTTTTCTTACGGATTTCAATTAAATATTTTGACTAAAAAATATTTTTGATTTTTCGCAGTCGCCTGAAGAAGGAGCTCAAACTACTCTCTATACTGCCCTTGAGCAAGGAATTGAAAAATATACAGGACGGCATTTCGAAGAATGTGCTTTAATACCAACTTACGAAAAAGCCAAAGATCCTGATTTTGCCGATAAGATTTGGAAGGAAACTGTTGAAATTTTAAAATTAGAAAAAGAAGTAGCTAATTTATCACCTTCTAGCTAACATTTAAGACAAAATAGGAGATGAAGATTTATACTTTATGATAAAATTTAGAGTAATATATGTTTAATCAAAATATGGCATGAGTTTTTTATTGAAAAAAAAATAAGTAATGGAAGCCTTTAACTTCTTGTTAAGACTTATTCATATAAACACCTTTTAGCAATACTAAAGTTAACATATTTTTCTCAGTGTACTACCAACACTACTTGCTGCTTTTTAAATTTTCTCGGTGTATCTAAACGAACCAACATTTTTAACTGTCAACAAAGATTTTGCCTTGACGATCTGAAAGGTAAAGACAGCTTTTACTTCTTTAATAATTCTAAGGTTAATATTCTAAGATTTCACAGTATCTTTTGACAGCAGAGGGATAATACAGCAGCATTAACGCCATGTACACGCTGATTTATTTTCTCTTCATTTATTACATGTTTAATTGATGTAGATTTCTAGAAAGCTTATACTCCAACAAGTTACCTGTAACATCACAATATTGTTTTTTCCACTACCAGCTTTAGAGTTGACAATTATTGCTTCTTCTAGCCAACTGAGAAGTCAAATTTATCTATTAGTGGTTAATAACTTTTTCTATCATTAAGCTAGGTCAATATTGAACAAATTCAAATATTTTGAGAATTCAGGGATAGTAGTTCAACAAAAACTTGTGCAACATAATTTTGTATACCCAGAAGATTTGCTGCTTGAAATTACCTACCTATCAAGATAAAATCATTTGAATAAAATTACATTAGTTTAAATTTCGCGCTCAACCAAAAATGACTGATATAACGAGTACGTTCAAAATATATCGAAAACTGACAGTGTACTTGTCAGTTAGACGACGAAGTAAACGCTTCTCGTGGTGCGTTTGTGAATTATTTTTAATTTTTGTCTTAAATTTGGCTATTAGTGGGAAAAATTGCATATTCACTACGTTGAAGACATTTACAAGCCTCGCACCTTGCAAACTTGGTGCTCGGTCAATAATAATAGTCTTCACCACCTTTTGGTGTAGAATATACTATTTTGTTACGAAGCCAGCACTGCGTTTGCCGTATTAGGAAATAATGCTTTAGTAACGTCGAGTAAATAGCAGCACTATACTCTCCTTACAGCTTAGTGCATATTTGTGATAAGAAACAAGTACTGAGTATATGAACACTTAAAAGACCCCACTATGTGAAGTTGTCAACGGACAGATAAATCTAGGGAGCTCTCCACTATTAAATGGGCTCATTTACATATTTTTTTTTATTTTATTATTGGGAAGAGCACATCATTTTGAGGCTCTGTGCAAAAAATTAGACGTCAGAGAGACTCCTCTCCGAATTTCAGGCGTGACGTCATCCCATATGAAATCTCTCGTTGAGAGAGCGGATACCGCGCCGATCGGTTCTCGGTTAGATGACTACTTAGCTAATAACAGTATTTTGCTAGCTTATATGCTTATTATTTATTATACGTTTTAGCAAACTCTAAACAGTGTTATGTTTGTGAAATGAGAACGTTTAGAAATAATTTAAACTATTCGACACAATGGACCAGAACCAGAGTAAAAAAAGCTATAAATATTGTGCGGTTCCAGAATGTAAAAGTACTACGATTAAAACATCTAACAAAACATTTATTTCCATTAATAATGATGCAAAAAAAACGGAAGCAATGTCAGAAAAGTATTAAAAGACTCAAAGCAATCACTGATAAGTCAACATACTTTGTGTATTTTTAGGATTTTATTTTTCTTCAATAAGAATCGTTATAAATTACCTTATAAAATACGTTGTGAATCCATATTGAGAGGGTTATTGAAAACCACAAGCTTGTATTACTCTAATTTTTTTTAAATACGTAGATGATATTGTTCTTATAGCTTGTGCGGTGTTATTAATGTTCAAAATTCACAAATTAAATCTTATTAAATAGGTACTGCTTTTTTTCCAAAAAACAGGTAATCTTTTTCAGTAAATCATCAACAAAAGTGGCGTATATTATGTTTTAAAAGAAATTATTTTATTTGATTCCGGATCAGCTCTAACAAATATCGCTTTTTACCAGTGAGGTCCATGTGCATTTGAATCTGATGTAAACATTTGGAACTAATATTACCTGCTTCATCAAAATAAGTTTTTCTTGTTCTTTTCAACATTGGTGATTTAATTTCCACTACACACTCATCATAAATAGCATTTGAAGATGCTCCTTTAATTGGGCAGTCTGCATTTAATAAAATTGCAATTTGTTACTGAGTAACCTATAGCGTTATCTCCGTAACTTGGTCCACCAGACCAGGAATAAAATAAAACATCTGGAATCACCCTGTATATCATTTGAGAGAGAAACATCCAAAAACGATGTGTCACATAGTATAAAATTATTATTTAATAAACTCGTGCTTTTGATTAAAAAGCTCCATAATCATTAGCAAGTCCACTTCTGGAAGATTTAATGAGTCTGCTTTTTTAAAATTAGGTCCACACATTTTATTTTATTCACACAAAATTTTGCGAGTTATTCAAAATAAATAAATTCTACGCGAGGCACGTTACAGTCAGAAGTATAATATTTGTGCACATTCACTTTCATAAGCGGTGACGTCACAGTCATAGTCTTCGCCCCGCTACGGTAAGCTTGTTTAATTGGTTATATTAGTAGCGTTCCAGCTACCGTTGTCAAGATTAACTAGTAATAAGATTAATAAAATAATTTTTGGTCCCTATCTGACACAACGAAAAAATATGAAAACTAGACAATCAATAATATTTTGATGTTTAAGACTACAAAACATTGTTGTCAAATTTTATTAAGGTCCATTCATAGTAGATCACACCTCTGGTAAAATGTGAAATAAAATATTTTATTTTATGACATTCTAACGATATGATAGTCTACTGGAAATAGAATCCAGTGAAGTGCACGTTCCAGGAACGGTTTTTATTGGGATAGCGCTTTTTTTAGCTTATTTTGAAAATGTTGTTAATAAAACGTGTTTGTTGTTACTTTTTTGTGTATGATCGAAACGTCGAAATAAAAAATAAAAAACATTATTGTGGTTTAATTCCCAAAAGAATAAGAGAAAAAAGAATAAGTAATGCCACAAGGAACTTACAGAAGATATATTCTATTGACATGAAATTTTCACAATCATATTTTTATCCTTAGTACTTTGTTTTACGACAGTTAAAAATGAATTTTAGTAAACGAGCCCATTGTCTCTTTAAGTAACAAAGATCAGCAAGTATAGTTTTCCTATTTTATTGCACAGTTGTACTGATCCTAAATGGGAGAAAAATATCCAGGATATCTTCATAGGGCTAATAATACCTAAGGTTCAATTTTTATAATATTCTATCTTCTTCATTTTTCTGTTCATGTATATTAAGTCAATCACAAGATAGGTCACTATTTGGTATAGAAAAACAATTCAACCCCAAGTAGGTATCACATCAAATGTAACTCCTGTTTCTCAATTTGGAGTTTCCACATATTTCTTATAAATAAATAATTACAAACTTTTTGTTCCATTTAAAATAGAAAAATGTAGGTACTTTTGTTGTTTTTCATACAATTTGTGCCCTAATTTGATTCATATGATTGTCAATAATTACATTTACCAAAAAAGCACTACTACTATAGTCGGATAAATAACTTATATTCATATTTATTGTGAAGCTAACAGTATAAAAATTCGTTTACTATCAGTATGATATGCATAAACATTACTTATGTAGACGTAAGCCGATTCATTGATTTTTCAGCATTTCTGTGTAATCTTGTTGGGAAATCTTACATTTGTGTTATATTGATTATAATTTTGTTTATCTTATTTGAATTGGATAAATTTGAATATTTGCTCAAAAGAAAAACAGATTAAATATTCTAATTAAGATGATCGATTGCTAATTAAACTCATTCTAAGCAAAAGTTGAATAACATCTATCAAACTTTCGTTGCTCAAGATATAACAGTCTCTCTCATCTGGCTTCCATCTCACATCGACGAAACTGCGGATGCCACGCGAAAGGAGCTGCCTCTAGTAACAACCCAAAACACACTATCCAACTCGCATTCGCCCTCAAGACCCACTTCAAAAACATTGTACAAGAATCTTGGAGGCATCTATGGCTTAATAACATGACAGCACTTCCTGATATCCATCCATCCATCTACTTCACCTCTCACTCTTAACTTTTTAACCCGAAGAGAGGCTACAATTATCTGAAGAGTCCGAATCAGCCACACCAAACTCACTCACTGATATCTGGTATGTCTTCAGGAAATCGTCCCGTTTGCCATAGCTGTAGTTGAGCACATACTGACTGGCTGCAAACAAGTTTCCGCTACATATAAAGAATTTGACCTAAGGCTTAGCTAACCTCAAGGAAATGCTCCTCTGCCCCATCGAGATCAAGAAAGTCTTACAGTTTCTGAAAGCTAATCATCTCTACCATAAAATCTAATTTGAAAATAGTAAAAACTGTTATTCAGCTTATGTTAATATTTGTAACTATTTTTTTCTGTGCCAATGATCAGCGACCAAAAGAAACACCACAGGTCATAAAATTCACATCCTTACGGATAGTAGAAAAGCACTACTAGCACTGAACAGACCACGTATCACATCAGGCCTAGTACTGGAGTGTCACCTGTCCCTGATCGAAGCCTGTAGCAACAACGAAGTCACTCTAGGCTGGATCAAGGGCCACAGTAAATCCACATTGCCGACTCACTAGCCAGGAAAGCAGCCTCCCAAAAACTCTTGGGACCTGGCACTTTCATTGGTCTGTCGGCGTCAGCTATGATTGATCTAATAAAGGAACACTCCTTTGAAAAGTTTAAGGGTAGATGGGACGATGCAGAGGGTTGCAGGCTTGCCAAGGAACTGATGCTGTATGTGGACAGCAAAGTAGCCAAAAAATACGTGACTATGAACAGACAGAACCTTAGGACAGCCACGGGTATTTTGACCGGTCACTGCCACCTACGAAAACACCTCTATAGACTGGGTCTGTGGTCTGTCTGACACTTTACTTTGTAGATGATGTGAACAGGAAGATGAGACTGTCCAACACATTCTTTGTGAATGTCCGACACTCTCTCAATTTAGGTTTTCTGTAATCGGGCGACGTTATCGCCTACTCCAAACAAGTAGGCTGGATGACGAGCTAGAAGGAAGTCTGAATCTCAGAAGGATGCACAATGGACCAATTGTGGCCTAAGTGCTGTGGGATCACCCACCCTTCAAATTCTTACAGAGACCAGCGATGTCGAAGCACGTTAAGCTAAAAGAAATTTTAACGTATTGGATATTAATATTGAGAGTAGGTATCAGTAAATTGTGTTTTTGTTTGATACTTTATATGGATTGTAGAGGGTGGTGATCTACACTACACCCTGTCTTTTTTTAATGGCAACTAGACGGTCTCATTATAAACGCAAATTCGCGAAGACTTGTATAATTGTTGAATTACCCTTTAACATTTCGGTGAGAATTGTAAAGCCCATGATTTATGACGGTCGAAAATGGACAGAGTATAAAAAACAGGTGAAGAAATTTGGACAAGTATACCATCAATCATAAATGAAAAGATACTCAATGCTTAGAGAGCACCATGAACAAAAACATGATCTTTTTTATTTGAATATTTTTAATTTTTTATTTTAATAAGAGATAATTATTTGTACATATAAAAAATTGTTTTCAAGTAAGTATAAATTATATTCTACTATCGCCATCTATCGGAGAGACGCCTCTGAAAAGCTTTTATACAAAGTCTACTTCCTCCCATTTTGTAATTTCTAAAAAACCTTTTCGGATTTAATTTATGGAATATACCTATTTAAGAAAATTTAGCTTTCTGGACTGAGCGTTGATAGTTCAGTAAGTCAGGACGATTTAAAATATATAGATTGAAATTCAAACAAGCAAATATAAACGATAACACGACCCATGTCAAAGTTATACTGAAGGTGCTCATAAATACCGTAATTGCCAATTAGGGTCCCATTAATATCGCCATAGAGACGGTTCCCTAGACAGATACCACAATATATTGCATTTAATGAACTATATATAATAGGTACAGAGACGACTATACGTTTTTATTCATTGATCCAATCTATTTCTCCTGACTAAGTACTAGCTTCACTACAATCTTCTCAAAAAAATGGCTATTCTATAAAAGCCAGACGTTTTTATGCATCCATTGCCTCATCATTCTCTATTTCCACGTATTCTACGTATGGCTTACAAAAAAATTCAAGATACACTGGTCGCTGCATGAGTCTATTTTTTGGGAAGGAGGAAAATACTTTATGTACACCCTTCGCTTGGTCAGGGTCACCAAGAGGCCCTGATTTCAATCCTTTGGATTTTTCAATTTGGTCGCAAATGAAGGCATTAGTTTACAAAGAAAAAATTACTTCTCTTCCACAACTGCGACGGAAAATAGAAGAAGCCGCGGATGTAATTAAAAATAATAGACAAGGATTATTTGATATTAAGAGATCCTTACGAAAGCGGATCATAAAGTGTATTGAAGTAAATGGTTGGGCATTTTGAGCATTTTCCTTGAAGTTTTTCATTTTTGTTCACAAATTTGTTATGGTTACATATTTAAGGAAAAATAAATTTTTTTATGAAAAAATTAAAATTTATTGAACTTTTTAGAAGCAAATAAATCGATAACCGATTGAGTTACACGAATCAAAGAAGAGTAACTTTTTTTTGTAGAATTTAATGATTTTTAATATTTTTTTATTATTTTAGTTGTAAGTTTAGCCCAAAAAAAGTTTACTTCGATTTAATTAACACAAACAAGTGTAACTAGCGCCCTCTATTAGCAATGTTAAATTAGAGTGCAAATTATGATTCTTCGTGCCAAAAAACGTGAAATTGCAAATTTTCAAAGAGAACACCCCGTATCTCGGAAACTAGCAATATTTGCATGAGGCATGTTGAGCAGAATCATCATATTTTGAGATCTAGAATCTACAGTTCAGAATTGGACATTCTTAATGAATCACCCTGTATACATGTATTAAACACAGAGAGGAAATTGCCTTCGATTGCTATATTCTGTCCCGTCTTTTTCCTATTTCTGGAATTCTCTCTCTTTCACCTCCTTCTGCTTCATCACACTTCGTATGTAGCTTCCTGCTTTTCTCCATGCATCCTCAGAGCTAAGCATGGACTTCTATGATCTCTTCCGGGGCTGCTCTAAAGCCTATGTCTGCCTCATGGTGCGATCTCTCTGTATCTCTTTGGCAGTTCGTGAGGGTATGCTTGACGTCGCTAAGTCTAGAACCGCAGATTGATTTTGAATCAGGAACAGTAAGAAGTATGACTTCATGCCTTAATTTAACATTATCCACTTTCATCGCACAGCAATTTCCATTATCAATACAAGATTCATAATTAAATATATTTCATCGGTGGCTTCAAACAGAAACTTATTTAGGTACATCTTCCCTGTTGCTCGAAGTTTAGAATACTTGGAAATATCTATGTTTACCTCAGCATGGAATATTCACAGCATAAGTTTGATGGAGGCTTTAATACAGTGTTTTTTTTCGTGAAAGTACGCCAATAGCAAGGTTTCTGAAACTGGAGTAGCAATCTTTGTTTTGCACCATTTTTTTTTAAGTATTGATACGTTGCTTCATAGCTCTTCTTTGACTTTTATGGCAGACAAGCGATATTTGCTGATTCGTCCATATCCATTTGGCTGTTCTACAAATCAATATTCTCAATATATCTTAATTTTTTATAATAAACTATCAATTTGTCGTTATTCACGAAATAACAATGCTTAGAAACCGGTCAAAGCTGTCGAAAATTTCATGCGAAAGAATAAATTCTGCGAGGAGGAAAAAATAGAAATTTTTATGGCCCATTATTCTTCAAATTAATATCTAAAAACTATTTTCATATCATATACTAGGAATTACCCATAAAATTCCTTAATTGCCTTACATCTATCTTTTTTTGGCAGCTCTGATAACTACAAAAGTTCATCAAATTGGCATTAAAGCTTTTATCATACACATTCTGTTAATCTCTTATTTATTGATTTTATTACAGATAAATAAGTGTGTTTCATAGAAATGGTGTTTTGATAATGTGAAAAGTAATAAAAGATTATTAAGATATGTTCTTTTTATTGATAACTACCGGATGCTTTATTGAAAGCGACGATCAAAAATATATCCAAATCCTTGAATACATCTATTCTTCTTTAATGTCCGTATGCATTAGGTGCTCTGTGTCTGCAGGAATTTTGAAGTGCAAGTTCATTTCTGACTTTTTTAGCTAGCTGGTCGTGAAAACTTCAATTCGACGAAGTTCGCCGTCTTGGAAGTGGAGGATCTTTGGGAAGCTACTAAAGGAATGGAAATTGATTCCCAAAAAGGACAAAAAAACGCATAGGGAAATTATTCTCACAGTTGACAAAGTGGTTTGCACACATTAACTAAACGCATTTATCTCCTGCAGTAATCTCTAGTAAAACTTGATGATTAGCCCAATTTACCCCAATGTCTTTCAGTTCAACATGTCTTATAGTTCCCAGTCCACCTTATTCAGTAAACTGTTTTTATGAAGATGATATACACTTAAATTGGTGTTCTCTGCTAAGCCTGTCTCAGAATTTATTTTTTTTGATCCCAAAAAACTATTCTTCTTTAGCCTTGCCCTCTACCATAACTAGAGTTTGGAATTTAATATGGAGTTCGAACTTCTTATATAGTTTACATGTTAATATCGTAATAATTATCATATTTCCTTAATTCTTTCTTTTTTTTTCTTATCCTTATGCCTTCTCAGGCGTTGGATTGGAGTTCTTCCTGAGCCCATGTTTTCTATTCTTTTCTGTTCCTGGCTAATGCCTTCATCTCTCCTAATGTATTTCCTTTGTTCTTTCCAATTTCTTCAATCTGGTCTATCCATTTCCTCCTGGGTCTTTCTCTTTGTTTTTTTCCTGATATTCCCATTTCCATTACTTTTCTCGCTATTCTATCTTGCTTCATTCTTACTAGGTATCCAAACCACTTCAATTGTTTCTTTTTAATTTTTTATATTATTGGGACTTGATTAGTTATGCTTCTGATTTCTTCGTTCCTCACTTTGACCCATTTCGTTTTACCCGCTATTCTCCTTAAATATTTCATTTCCATTCCATTTATTTTTTTTTTATTGCTTTTTCTGCAGTACCCAGCTCTCACTGGCATAAGTTATAGTTGGTACTGTAATTGTGTAGTATATTTTCATCTTTGTATTCATATCAATGTATTTATGGCTCAGTAATGTTCGATTTAAGGAATTGTTACCTGCACCTGGTGTCCAGTTTATTTATAGTGAACAAGACAGGTAACAAAAATATATCTTCCATTTCTTATTAAAATTGGAGTTTATTAAACAATTTTTCATTTCAGAAAATCTTCAAAAACAAGCTCATATACAATAAGAGGGTACCAAACACCCTTGGAACGACTAGTACGTACTATTCGCCTTACACTATCTGAATATTGCTTACATTGAGTAGTTTATGTTATAAATTAGAGCATGAAATTCAGTAATATTAAGCTACTAAGTTAAGTTGAAATTATGGTTCTTATAGAAATAAGGAATATGTATAATAAAGTTGTACTAAGTGTTTCAATTACTTCTATTTTCTAGGATCCAAAGTGTGGAATTTCTGATTATATTATACTGGAAAGATCTTACTTGAATACTTTGATGGTGGTGTCCGACAGCATCCAGAGTTCTGCAGGTCTCAGATGAAGACTAGGGGACTAGGTGTAAGCTTGGTATCATGCAAGATTTCATAAAGTGACATGTACACTAAGCAAGAATGAAAGTAAGCGTGAAGACAGAAGGACTAAAATAATGTTAGTGATCGCATTAGATTTAACGTAACTGGTAAAATGTAGGTACAAACCTTTGGTGGAATGTGGCCTGATATGTATGAGGTTTATATTTTATTTAAGAACCCTCACTGATCCTCAAAAAGTTGAGTATGTCTCCCAGACATAAAAATTAAAGATTCCTTAATAAAAATGGGATATGGATGGCACAGATATCCGAAGAATTTCGATAGTTTTTCCCAAAACTGTTATCGACCATTCATCACCCATTAAAAACCCAAAAAAACGTGATTTCTCTGACAGTTGACCTTCTTAAGAAAAGTGGCCTTTTACATATTGGTTATTAATCAAATTAAGAGAAGGTCAAGGTCACCACATTTAATAATTTGGATTGATACCAAGCTGATACACTTCTTCCCTGTGGTCTTGTCTAGACTAGCGGGCTGATTTTAATTATTCTGATTATTGTTGCTTTATTATTTTTTTTATTTCTAAGTAATACTTTTATTATTATTAAATGCTTTTATGAATAAGAGTGATTTTTGATATTCCTCATGCTATGAACCCGTAACAGAATAATATAATCTTGTTGATTTATTTGCTCTATTATTAAGTTCAGCGTCTATTTTTCCTTCTTCTGTTAAAATACTTCCTAGGTAGTTATAGGTTGTTACTCTTTCTAATGTTTTGTGATTACATTTCAATTCCTCGTAATTATTCCTCTGTTTTTCATTTACCATCAATACTTTGGTTTTTTTCTGTATTTATTGTCATTTCCATCTTTTCTATTTCGCTTGTCAGTAAGTTAATGAGTTTCTGCATTTTATTTCTCGATTTTGATATGAGTACGATATCGTCTGCGTATAGTAGATTACTTAGTCTGACCGGTACCATGTTCCTGTACCCTATTATCATGTCCAGATTTCCTCCTTTTTTTTTTATTTCCTTCACTATTTTGTCCATAATAATAACAAACAACAGTGGGCTTAAGCTATCACCTTGTTTTATACCTTTTTTCATTGAACACTCTCCCGATCTTCGACCTCCTATCTGCACTCTTAATTTGACGGTCTCGTATGTGCTTTTAATTATATTAATTAGAGCTTACGGTACTTCTAAGTCTTCCAATATTTCTCTTTCTACTGTATCAAAGCTGCCTTCAAGTCTATAAATGCTAAATACATTTCTTCTCCCTCTTCAATTGTATTATCAATCAGTCTTAAAATGTATATATTATCATTTGCTTGCCTTCCTGGTCTAAAAGCTGCTTGTTCCTCTTCTAATTTTGCTTCTATATTACTTCTTAATCGGATCTCTAATATTCTCGTATATATTTTAAAGCTGGTTTGGGCTTAAGATATTAGTCTATGATTATTGCACAGTGTTTGATCCCCTTTTTTATGTATTGGCAATATATGATTATTTTCCCATTCTTTGGGGATTTTTTGAGTGTCCCGTGCTTCCCTGCATATAAGAAACAGCCATTCTTTTCCTTTTTTTCCTCACCATTTTATCATCTCTGGCGCTACTTCATCCTCCCCACTGGCTTTTTCTATTTTAAGTTTTTCATAGCCTTTTCCATATCTTCTTTTTGGAGTCTATGGTATTCATGTTCGTTCCCTTCCTCTTCAACTATATTTGATGTATTCTTCTTCAAACTGTCACTAAATGTTTTTTCATAGTGTTCTTCCAAAGTCTTTAATATTTGATTTATTTCGGTCTCCAATTCGTTATTTTCATTTTTCATTGCTCTTATATCTTTTCCTTGACTTCCTCGTAGTCTTTTTATTGCTGTCCAAAATTTTCTATTATCTGATGCATGTATCTTTTCCATCTCTCTTCCAAATTTTTTCCAGGAATCCCTTTTCGCTTTCTTAACCGCTTCCTTGACTATGTTTCTTTTCCCGTTATATATTTCCTTATTATCTTGTGTTTTTGTTTGAAGGTATTTTTTCCATGCAATTTTCTTTTCCTTTACTAATGTTTGTATTTCCTTGTCCCACCACTTAGTACTTCTTAAATGTTTGTTGAACTTAATTCTTCCACATATATCCTCAGTTTTTCCAAGTATTATTTGTTTAAATACTGTCCACCGTTTCTAGAGTGTCCAATCAATATTTTCATTAATCATTTTTCCGAATTCCCTGTCTGTTTCTTCCTGATATTTAGATTTTTTTCTGTGCTTCTTTACTTACTTATTGCAATTCTACTGAATCTTACTTCTTCTGTATTCCTTATTTTTGCTTCATACTTCGCTATTACTAATCTGTGGTTTGTTCCCAGTTCCTTAATTAATTAGTGAAATTAGTTATAAACCTAGTTAGTTTTATTTATAAAAGTAATCGTAAGAGTTATCACAACTGGAGTACTTATTTCTAATCTATAATTTTAATATCAACATTGCTTTGTTACATCATCCAGTTTCACTGGAGGGATTCAGTAAGAATAGAAAATCTTTTTTGTCATAATTAAGATGTAAGTAAACACCTGGTTAGGGTAATTTGCTCGTTATTTCGATAAATATTGTAACCGGAGTGTTTTCTACGATGCATTCATTCTCTGAAAGGTGATGCTGTATTAATTTTGTGAATTATTTTAGGTTCTACATAGAAGCAGTGTTTGTTATCAAAGTAAATGAAAGAAATATCACATCATTAAAATTTCTGTAGCAGTAGAAAAATGTTTTTTGATAGTTTTTCCAAACATGTACATTCTTTATATTGCCAAAATCTATATTAATTAGCAAATAATGAATATTAGAAAACAAATTGCCAAATAAACGGCGAATATAAAAAATCTGTCAACTGGATGAGCACAGGTAAACGTAAGTAATCCCAAGGCCAGACGCAAGATGTCTCTACCTAACTGGGGTGAAGAGAAGCATATTATTATTATAATAGTATATCTTACACCAAGGTGGTGAAGACTATTAGGTATTATTGACCGAGCACCAAGATTATTTCGCGAGGAGCTCTGCCCCGAGCGGAATGAGGTGCAAGGTTTATAAATGCCTTCAACACCATGGTGTATATACAATTTTTTCCACTACTAGACGAATTTAAGACAAAAATTAAAAATAATTCACAAACGCACCACGAGAAGCGTTTACTCCGACGTCTGGCTGACAATTACACTGTCAGTTTTCGATATATTATGAACGTACTCGTTATGTCATCAGTCATTTTTGGTTGAGCGCGAATTTTAAACTAATGGCATTTTTAGTCAAATAATTTTATCTTGATAGGTAATTTCAAGCTGCAAATATGTTAAATGTTGTTTAATTGTCAACTTCACAGCTAGTAGGGGAAAAAAAGACAGGCTGCTCACTCTCGTCAGAGTGATGGCCGCTCTTTTGGGCTCTTCCACTGTTTTGTTTTTGGATAGTCAGTTCGCTGCTCTCTTTTTTTCCTATAGATTGTCGTGTCCTTTATCTTTTTCTGTTGATACATTTTTTCAGGTCCTGTATATTTGTTTTCCAATCTTATACATCCCATTTAATCATCATATATAGTCTCACTTTTGGTCTTCCTACTTACGGTTTCCATTCTTCTTATAATTGTTGCCTGCTCTATTCTGAGTACGTGTACGTACCATTTCAAGTTTTAGGCTTTTATGAACTTTACGGCTTCCTGTCGTTCCATTTTTTGACCTCCAGAACATGGCAAGAATGACTTGAACTCAAATTTAAAAGCAAATTTATGCATGTTTGAGTCTTACATCGCTGCTAATACGTCGTGTGTCTGTATTTGGCTACACTTTTGTCTAGATTGCTAACAGTTTTTTGGGTGTTCACCATAGGTCTTGATATATTTAACTTACCTTGTTTTTGTGTCCTGAAGTTTCAGGATCAATGAAAAACATGGTACTAAAAAGTATGTGATATATATGATAACATTCCTTAAAACTACAAAAAAAACACATGTATTTTCACTTTTTATTGTATAATTCAGAACATTATCTAGACAGTTATAAAAATCGCCCTGAGGCATTTTATGATTTAAATTGTGTTTTATAAACGGGGCCCAGCGTCAGACATCTTATAATTTTTATTACGTATAAAATGGCACCTACCGTGGGAGATCTTACGATCTGAATGATGGATAATAAAATGTAGACCAGCGTAGAGGTTTCTATAATTTAAATTCTGCATAAAATGGTAGCCACCAAGAGGAATTGTACAATTCAAATAATGGATAATATATGACGAACGATGAGTGAAATTTTATGCGTTATTTCAAGTATTAGTTAAACTTAATTTTAAGAATAACAACTTTCACAGTTTTATTTTTCTTTAGACAGTGACACATTTTAATTTAATAATAATTTTTTAGTTACTAAATGTATTAATATTGAAACATTAAAGTCGATACACTGTTGAAAATAGCTGGAAATTTGTAGATAACACTAGAACATTAAAAACATGTGACAGCGTTGAAATAACATCTCCAGTAACTTCTCGCTTTTTGTGTACCCATGTTTCCTTGTCCTCGTCTTTCCATCTAAAAAAAATTCAAAACAAATTAGACGTTTCAGCTACCGTTATCAAAAAGAAAATATTTCTTAACGTATGTCCCAAAAGTCCTGGCACAAAATATTGTTCGGATTTTTTTTTTCAATAAAGAGTTTTATTATTATTATTTAAAACTAACTATACCTACATTACAACTCAATATCCAACTAAACTCGAAATAAATAAATCTCAACTGACAGTAAACAAACTTGCCAAATGCAGCTTGATAATATTTTGTTTTTGTTAAAATTGAAGCCAATGAATTTTGAGCGAAAACTTTTAGTTCACAATCATCTTTATCAAATATATAATCTACTGTGAATACACCCTAAGTATGTGAAAGCTATTTTTTGCAGCTTTAAACTATAGTTGATTATCTTAGTTGTCAAGTTTGTTGGCAAATGTAAGGTAGTGAGACAAATTTTGGAAATAGAATAAGGAACATAGAAAAGATATTTGGATCATTTATAAAAATATAACTATTGATTTTATACATACCGATCGGATGTCTTCTTCGATTGATGGATAATTTATACCAGAGGTCGATGAAAATTGCCCTAAGTTATTACTCTTTTTCATCGTGTCTTGTCTTTCTTCTTTTTCCATTGCCTCTTTCAATGCTAGCATCAGTCTATTTACTAAAATGGCAGTTCGTTTCTTTGGAACAATCAGCTGAAAAATATTTGAATTGTAATTTTTTTTCCATCATTGATTACAAAGCTATATAAAGACGGGATTATTTTGGTTGGCAGTAAAATTAATAAGATTAATTGGTATCGAATTAGCATTTTTGGTGGATGTGAGAGCCAAGACATCTAAAAATAGGCGTCAAAAGTTTCGTTTTTCCAAGCCTTTAAGGTGAATCATTTCAGATTTATTTTAAAATAAAAAAGGTAGAGCGTGTCGCGGGACACACGGTAGGAACTTTAGTTCCTTTTAAGAAAAAAATATGTAATACATTTGACGTTATAGATAAACGATTTTCATATTCTTTGGTGGATGAGTAGTAAGCATACCAGACTCTCCCACGGTAGATCCGGGTTCGATTCCCCGTGAGGAAATTTTTTTTTACTGTTAATTTTATTTTTAAATAATTATTCTGCTTGATATTGATAACGACAACAGGTAGACGTTTGAAATATTTAGCAGAATATTCATTATTATAGATAATGGTACGGTACCCTTCATGAGGGAGTCCGACTGGCAACATCTACTTATAACAGCATCGTATATTTAAAAAGGAAAACCGTAGCATTGTACAAATTGTACATTTAAGAACTGTACGTTTATCACAAAAAATTAGTGAAGACATAAAATTGAATTGGTACGATTATGAATAAAATTGTTGAACATTTTTAATTTCAAGTTATATTTATTTTACAGTATATTCAAATGTTTATTTTCTAGATTTTTTCATGAATGGATCGTAGAAAAAATATAATGTTCGACTCGTGTCGATTGTCCATATCCACACTAGTTGCACAAAGTACTATTCTGCACAGTTTACAAAATGGAAATGTAGGCCATCAGTTAACTAAACGGATATGATTTCATATACATCCTAGAACGTATATGAAATCCACCAATCAGCATTCGAGTTTAGTATCCGTCATTCATCTTTTTTCAATTTAAAAGAAACGTCAAAATAATTTGTCAAAAAAAGTTTCTCATAGAAGCGCACTGGATCAAGAATATCCATTTACAAAGATAAACTTAAAAGAAATTCGTACAAATTACCAAAAAATACTTAAAACAGAATAAAATGGGTATTAAAGGGGACCTCAGATTTTATAAAATTATGTAATAGGTACATCTGACGTTATAGATAAACAATTTTCATATTTCTCAGTGGTCGAGTAGTAAGCAATCCAGACTCTCACGCCGTAGACCCGGGTTCGATTCCCGTGAAAAAGTTTTTTTTAATTGTTACTTTTATTTAAAAATAATTATTCTGCTTGATAATAATAACGACAACAGGTAGACGTATGAAATATTTAGCAGAATATTCATTATTATAGATAATGGTACGGTACCCTTCATGAGGGAGTCCGACTGGCAACATCTACTTATAACAGCATCGTATATTTAAAAAATGAAACCGTAGCATTATACAAATTGGACATTCAAGAACTGTACGTTTACCACAAAATTAGTGGAAACATAAAATTGAATTGTAAAATGTTTAATTTGAAGTTATAAGTATTACAGTTTATATAAATTTTTATTTTCTAGATGAAGATTAAAAATCACTTCCATTCCTACGTAGAGTTTGAAGAATATTTTGTTTCATTCCAATTTGTCGAAACACTTACAACTATTAATATATACGGATAAGACGCGAAGTTTTGAAAACTTGTAAATCAATCAAACACATTCATAAATTTATAAATTCCACTTTACATGCAAAACTTGATGGATTTATTAAAATTCCATAACTAGTTTACTTCAAAAGAATTATTTCAACTAATACTACACTAACGGTATGCCCTTTTGAATTTGACACCAATGGATGATACCTCTGGGATTTCCTGATGAATTTTAATATCCTTGGAATTTAAATCAAAAATTACAGGCATCTCTCCTTTCCTATAAAGCGAATGGGTTAATTTAAT
>CAJUYG010000537.1:35496-58132 GCA_910591675.1 Galerucella calmariensis | reverse complement strand
AAGGTAACTAAAAATAAGAGTTACTTCACTTAAGTTTGTATGTCTGATTTTCGGGGCGGCCTCAAATTGGACGCTAACTACCTGTAGCCCAGAAGAGACACCCTCAAATTGGACGCTGCCGGAAGGATTATGTCCTTTAAGGATTAAGCTTATATTTGATCAACCGGGTTTGGGCCTGGGCTTTCTTGTCTTCTTTTGGTTTTCTATTTCTTATTCTCTGATATTTTTATACATAGTTACACTTCGATCAACCGGGTTTGTGCCTGGGTTCTCTTGTTTTTTTTTAGTTTTCTATTTCTTATTTTCTGATATTTTTATACATAGTTACACTTTGATCAACCAGGTTTGGGCCTGGGTTTTCTTGTTTTTTTTTAGTTTTCTATTTCTTATTTTCTGATATTTTTATACATAGTTACACTTTGATCAACCGGGTTTGGGCCTGGGTTTTCTTGTTTTTTTTTTAGTTTCCTATTTCTTATTTTCTGATATTTCCATACATAGTTACACTTTGATCAACCGGGTTTGGGCTTGGGTTTTCTTGTTGTTTTTTTGGTTTTCTATTTCTTATTTTCTGATATTTTTATACATAGTTACACTTTGATCATCCGGGTTTGGGCCTGGGTCTTCTTGTTTTTTTAGTTTCCTATTTCTTATTTTCTGATATTTTTATACAAAATAATACAGGTAGAAGGATTAGTAGAGGTACCTAGCGTCGAATTTAAGGGTCTACAAGCAGGTACATAAAGTGAGAAAAAGATTAAGTGACATTTTAGCGTCGAATTTATGCACGCCAAGTTTCACATATTTGTGGAATAATATTCTAGAGTAGTATCATAAGTGTCAGACACTTTCCATGGACATGACTTTTGTCAGACGCTTTAAAGCACCACAAACAATAAATAAACTCTATTTATTTTCACATGTCTGACTTTCAAATATATTATCAAGGCAACTATTACGAAGTTATATGTGCTCCAACTATACTGAATACTATACGTTGTGCATGAAGGGCACATACACAGTAGACAGGTGAGTTAATTTATATAAAATAAGGAGAACCGAGTTACTATAGACGTCTCACTCGCTCCTGAAACGCTCTCGCGCTCTCGCTCTCGCATACTTCCGGCTGATAATTTTTATGTTTAGTGGCTGTTCGGTCATTACAATTGGTCTGGAAATATTGTCTTGGAAATATAACTCAGTAATAGTTGCCTTGATGCCTTTTGACAGCTCCAATAACCAATAAAATTTCCTTATTTTTTATCATATGAACAATTTCACCCAATCATGTCAACATTACACTGATAACAGACCATGGGCTGTTTTCACGTTGCTATGGACACATACCTTATAACCCTGCTGTGATAACTTTATGAAACTCTATGAAACTATAACTATATTAAAGATAATCTGAAGGTTATAAGTGCGAACGGCAGCTGTTTGTCGGAGAGCATTTTTTGGGGGTGAGTAAGGAATACATCACATAACCCGCGGCGCCATGCAATTTTAGTTTTATAGACAAAACCAAGTTATTGAAAAGTATATAGATTTTACTAAATTGCAAAATATAAAAAAAACTTAAGTAAAGAGGTGAGGTTAAAATTAAATAAAATTATCATTTGAATAATAGCAAAGATCAATCCTTTAATCAAATTTGAGTAAACAGTTTACTTCTAACAAGTGGTTTAACACTCTGATGGATTTTATTAAAATATTTAAGTGAGAAATTAAGTTAATTAATTCTTAATTAGTAAGATAATAAATCTTTAGAGATTTTCCAAATATGATGACAATAGTGACTTTTCAACACTATAGTACTATAGTTTACATTTTCACAAAATATTATATTTTGTGTACCTATTATACGGTAGGATTGTAAATTTGTTTATGATGAAATTTTGGTTGATCTTAAGTAATATGGCTTAAACCGAAAATACAATTTCCCTCAGATTTTATAAAATAAATAATAATTAAATTGATTAAATAATCGAAATAGCAAATAACGAAAGTAAAAATAAAGAAAATTCTGGCCTGTTCGTTGTTCGTTCTTTTAGGTACTTCTACTTCTGACCTCCCTCGGTCTCTAGGATACCCTCTTGTGTCTTATCAATACAATGCTGTTCTACTATAAGGCATTGTTTTCTGTTGTTTTGGGCGTGGAGTGTATATTCAATATTAAGCATACGTCATACACAACAAAAGAGTAATAGACCATGTTACTTAACGAAAGCTATTCTAAAACTACCTTAGAACACTAAAAAGAAAACTATTTTTAATAAACAAAAAAAACACATTTTTGATTTTGGAATGGCAAAAAAAAATGGATAAGTCAATTTGAATAGATAAGATCTTAAGGAGGCTGCTCACCTTATACTCCACACAAATCACCAATTTGGGATTACTAAGGGTTTTTAACCAATATCAAAGAAATTACCACAAGGTATAGGTAAAACCTACCTCGATTCTTGATTTCTATCAAATGCCGATTCCAAAAATTTACTATTCAAAGTAATCAAGAAGATCACTTTGTCTTTCTCCCACAACCTAACAATATTCTAAACTAGACAAATTCGTGGTGGCCTAACTAGTAGGTACCAATAAATCAAAAATACCAAAAACCAATGGCGTATCCCAAAATCAACATGTTACAACCTATTTAATATTTGGAAATGTCACGATTTGGTTGTAATTCAATTGGTAAAAAATTTTCTATCCGAATAATCCTCGGACATTGATAAATGCTCAAAAATTTTATGACAACTTTCTCAAGCTTGTTGCTTGTAGGAAACAAGCTTTCGAAATCTGTCATAAAATTTTTTCGAACAATTATCAATGTCCTTGGGTTATTACTACTGATAACATAATATATTTGGAAGTCAGACATGTGAAAATAAAGTTTATTTGTTTTTTGTGGAGCTTTAAAGCGTCTGACTAAAGTTTTCGAAAGTGTCTGACACTTGTGATACTACTTTAGAATATTATTCTACAAAACATTATATAAAAATCAGACATAAAAATTAAAGTGGTGTAACTATTATTTTTAGTTACCTTTCTCACCTGATACCTGCCCAGGTGCCCTTAGGCTAACACACAGGTATTCAAAGAACACGAGATGCTACTGAGAACCTAACATTTTATCTATTTGAAAATAAGTTATGTCTTATCGCTCTGGGATCTTGGACTATGAAGGGACTACGCAAAACTCAATATTTACATTTTAAGGTTCGAGGTTATTTCTTTTATAAATCGTTACCTTTAATAATAACTGGGCGGACAAGTTGAACCTGAATATTGGCAAACGTTTTAAATTACACCAAATTCTAATTTATCCAATTTTCCAACAACATGATATCTAATTTCATCCAAGTATCATGGAATTTGATGGAAATCTTTGCGCTTCCATGAATGTTTTGAAGCTTGCAGCAAATTATCTATTAGTCATTTACCGTACCAGTGACAGTATATTAGAAAATTAGATTGATCTCAATTCACGTGTGTGGTGAGTTGCTAGAGATATCGTTAAGGGAAACTTACTAAATAAATGAATTAGAGCCCGGTAAATTATACGAGATTTTGAATGATTTTACAAAAAATTGATAGTTGCTACTCGTTTTATATTTAAAATAATATTATCATAGGACAGATAAACTTGGGAAAGTTAATATTACCCAAGGATCTTTGCCAACAGATTCCTTTCTTATCGATATACAGGGTGTCCAGTAAATAAGTACCGTGAATTAAAGGCATGATAGATCGATGAGAAATATTTAAAATATTCAAATGCAACTTTTCTCTAGCCTCCTTAGTTTGTGAGATACAGGCTGTTGAAAGGTGCAGAAGAAATACACATTTTATTTCACATCTTCCCGGGGGATAGAAGTAAAAATTTATAGTTTTTTGTAGGTTATTGTCTCTTCAAAATACATCGACAGTATTAATTATGTATAATTCTAATAAACCAGTGGCTTTTTACTAGGGGTTCGTAAACTTTTATTGTACCATATTTTTGATACACCTTGTATGACTTTTGTATGTGTTACGGTTAAAGTATTTACTTGGCTAGTATACAAACTAGTTGGATAGTATACAAACTATCCAACTGCCTGGTTATTTTAAAGAAAAATCATATTTTCACTAAAATAGCTACGAGTAATGGCTGGTTTGTATACTATCCAGCTAGTTTATAAACTATACAAAATGTATCGCTAAAATTCAAAGTACAAGGAAATTACACAAATTAGCTAGCATTTTTGGCTAGTTTGTAAACTATCCACATTAGTTGGATAAAGTGTGAACCTGATATTGATAGTCATACATAATAACCAACGAGTTGGTTAGTATGTAAACCAACCAATTCTCTTTGGGTAATTTAGTGGGGTTATGTTTCGTCAAGTGTTGTGTGTTGTGACGGTGTACAGTTGTGTCTTTACCTACAAACTTCTCGCAAGAAATTTAAACCAGGAACTGTCGGCATGTCCGTGAGAGTACCCATTCCAGATGTAGATCGAAGGCGGTCAAATCATAGAAATATATTGGGCGTCATAATGAGTGTAGAAGATTAATTTTACCGAATTGGAACTGTTCACGGTGTCCTTAAACAGCTCTATACCCGCAACGAATTTGAAATATGTAAGCAACAATTTTTAAAGTTGGAAAATGTCAAGACATTTTCTAAAGTAATAATAGGTACCCATAACAATCTTACATTTTACCAATAAAGAAAGCATTTTAACTCAGGATTTTACTATCCTAAACCAAATTAACCCAAGAGAATTGATTGGTTTGTTGAGTAATACATAATAACCAACTCGTTGGTTATTATGTATGACTATCAATATCAAGTTCACACTTTATCCAACTAATGTGGATAGTATACAAACTAGCCAAAAATGCAAGCTAATTTGTGTAATTTCCTTGTGGTTTGAGTTTTAGCGATAAATTTTGTATAGTTTATAAACTAGCTGGATAGTATACAAACCAGCCATTACTCGTAGCTATTTTAGTGAAAATATGATTTTTCATCAAAATAACCAGGAAGTTGGATAGTTTGTATACTATCCAGCTAGTTTATATACTAGCCAAGTAAATACTTTAACCGTAACATATGCAATTCTTTATTAAATTTCCTACATACAAGGTACTCTTTGTTGAACTCGACTCCATTTTCAAGATTTTTTACTTTTTATCAAGGTAAGATACTTTTTTAAGTTGTTTTTTCTTAAATAAATTTGTAGTACCTACTTGAAAATCACTCACAAATAATTTAAACAGAAACGTTTCTAATGAGTTTGTAATTCATGATTATTTAAAGGAAGATAAAGCATTAAGAAAATGTTTACGACTACTACAAATTTATTGTTTAAATGTTTAACAACATAAAAAAAGTGTCTTACTGCAATAAAAAGTTGAAAATATTGGAAATGGAGTGTTCTATCGAGTTTAACAAAGAATACCTTCCATGTAGAAAATTTAATAAAGAATGGCATACAAAAGTCTCTAGGTCTAAATATGAGGTGTTTCAAAAATATGGTACAATAAAAGTTTTTGAAATCCTCGTACCACGTCACTGGCTTATTCAAATTTAACATAATTAACACTGTCGATGTGTTTTGAAGAGACAATAACCTACAAAAATTTTTAAATTTGTACTTTCATCCCCCGAGAAGATAAAATGTGTTTTTCTTCTTCACCTTCAAACAGCCTGTATCTCACAAACTCAGAAGGTTAGAGAAAAGTTGCATTCGTGTATTTTTAATATTTCTCAACTATCTATCATGCCTCTAATTTACGGGACACCCTGTATAAATGTCTTTTAAATGCGCAACATTCAATAATTATTTATCTATTTCTGAACAAATGAGTAACAACACTTTGAATGAAGTAAGACAACATTTCCAATAATTTTTCTAGATTAATCGATGAGATAAACTACCACAGACATTTTATTCTGCACTTGTTAACTCACTGAAACATATATAAAGGGTGAAGTTTGAAAATAGGATTGCGGATAAAAGTCTGTTATCAAAAAAACTACATTTTTCTGAAATCTCTCTAGAATTCCTAGTACCCTGCTACGCTAATCTAGGGTTTTACCCCGTTTCTAGCTACGGCTTATCTCCTGTCACTTTTAAACCTCTCATTCCACCAAAGTTTACCTCCAGCAGGTGTAAATACGGCTCTTTGCGCGAGTGGGTTGAACTGTTTACCTAACTACCTTTGATCATCTGAACTAGTCTTATAGTAAACGATATTGCCCACTAAATATATAAATATCACATAAATAAAATCTACTCTTCTAAGGCTGAACAAAATATTCTAGCCTTTCTGAGTCTCTACGCATACGAGTATTTTCTTCTATTTTGGGGCTGCAAAGGTTTGAATACTATCAAGATGCTCCATTTTTAGAGTACAATAAGCCAATAGGCTGCAGTGCTCCCGGCATCAGAGCGGCTTCCAAAACTCACAACAACAACAACAAAAAATGCTCCATTTTCATAACTTGGTAGTTCCAAATATCTCCAGCTTGTTTGTTAACTTACTAATGCGCGAAGATCAATTCGATTTCTTCGAAAAGTTTTTCCATTGATTGTCACCATATACCAACGATCTGGAAGGCGTTCCAGAACCAATCAAAAGCTTTTCCATGATTGAGAATACTGATTGACTGATTCACTGATTCACAATTTTGACAGTGGATGTCTCGATCGATACAGTTTATTTTGATGCTGTCTCTCCTGTTATATTTTCTCCATGACATTTTTCATCTAACTCTTTTTCAACATTGCTTTTACAATGTGTACTTGTTTTATAGCTAATCTAACATTTTTGGGGTAGTAATGGCTGCTAAAAAAGGCTTCAAACAATATTAATTTGCAAACATTCTAAACGTTTCACTGTTATATGTAATATATGATTTCCTACTGTTGTAAAATAATATTACTTATTCCTAATCAGCACAAGGTAACTATAATCCGTTTCACATAAGTATAAGCCACGTGAAGTTTGCCAACTGTCTTGCGCAGTAACTAAAATCGGTCATGTTTACTTATTTCACCTCGTAACGCCCGTTTCATGCCAATGGAGTTACAAAATAATGTTTCATGCCTAGAAAAACTCAATCAACTGGGTGAGAACAATATATATACAGGATGTACCAATCTTACGACATACTTCGGTATATGGGTTATTTTATATCAAAAAATGTTACCAACAAAATTAATAAATGTCTTTAAGGGTTGCATAACTTCGGTACAAACCAAACATATGATTTCTTAAATGAGAACCCCAGTAAATCATAGGTAAATGTAGCTTATTGAACGTTGAAGAAGAAAAATTTGTTAATATGATTATTATCATTATTAAATTTAAATTATTTTGAACGGAAACTCGAACCTTTCATTTTCTTTCTTTTTCCAAATAGAACTTGGAAAACGAAAATTATAGCACAAATGGTTATGTAACTTTAATTTAATTTCAAATAAACCATTCAGCAATGCTTTTCAAAAAATTAGTTCACCCTGTATATAACTAATCGGTTTTGTGGATAAAATGCGCTTAGAAAAATAATTTTATCTAATTCCGCTATCAAATGTGACACTTTACGTCACTCCTTGACGTTAGGTAACGTCACATTTTTCATAACCTACATAATATATCAGTTATGAAAAGTAGTTATGTAAAAACTTTACGTAACTGTTTATGTTTCAACATAAAGATACCACATGAGTTTCAAAGAATGATTTATTAATTAGGTAGATACTGTCAAAACTGACAATTATTTCATTATTTAAACTGTACAAGTAACCCATTATTTTAATTCAATAGTATTTTGAGATTTATAAACATTGAAAACATTATTCAGGACACAGTTATTTAAAGTAAGTCAATTTTCTGGGTGAATACATCATAGTAACAATACTTCTAACACTATTTGATTCCACTTCAATATTATCATTGTAATTGAAGATTTTATTAAATATTATGAAAGCGCGGAATTAGATAAAACGTTGTATTGTACGTAAACACGTTATGAAGAGAGCGACATTGTTCAACACGCGTAATTTGCAGAACTCGCTAGCGCTCGTTTTGGCAAATATTACGCTTGTTGAACAATATTGCTCTTTTCATAACTAATTACGTAAATATCTATTTTTGACATTTCGATTTATCAAGAGATAGGAAAAGGTAGGTTATGGAAGATAAGGTTCAGTACGATTTCGTCACTAGTCTTAATGTACTCGGCAGTTATCTCCGAGCTCTCAATTTGCCTACTAATGAATCGTTCTAAGGAAAATTCAATCATTCTTGTTATTAATAATTGTATTATCAATGGTACCGTCATTATTCTCACTTTTTACGTATTTTCATAAATGTCTTTATCTTTTATAGCAATTATAACCATTAAAGTTTTTGTTTCTTGTTTATCAATATAAATAATAATCTTTCCTATATTTTTTCATTGATACTACCACGAGAGTGAAAATTTTGTCGGCAAAATTTTTCGATTGTCATGAAAGTTTGTTGCTTGGCAATTTTGCGAATGACATTTTTAACAAAACCAGGAACCGTCAGGCGAGTGGTTTTGGATTAAATGTCATGAGCAAAATTACCTAAAAGCAACAAACTTGAATACGACAAGAGAAAAATTTTACCTTACAAAATTTTTAATTGAGTGGTATTCGACATGACTATTTCACGAGAGAAAAACAAAAAAATCATATGTTTAAACGTTTTATTTATTGCAAACTTAAATTATACAAAGCCAAAAAAATAATATTATGAAAAAAAAAATTACTTATTTATGTAAAAAGTACAATTATTATAATTGTACGTTGTAGCATTATTTTGGGGATTGTTTTGCATCATAACCTGTGATGAATTTAAGTTAGAAAGTGAGGATTCCTTTTCTTTATTTTTATTTTCTCGAAGGTTCTCTAATAAGTTGGAAATGGTGTTCTTCATTTAATTGTAAATATGGTTTCAAAGAATGGGCAGAAGAATGTCCTGTAAGCTTAATTACTTCTTGTTCACCAACTCCTTATTTTGCTAATGCAGATATTGCAGAAGCTCTATGTGAATGATTGGTTATTTTTATTTTTTTTGTGTCTATACCAATAATTGATTCTGCCGATATTTTCGTCCACTTTTAAATTTTATTAATTCCCAATGGTGAATTTTTGTACCATATTCCTTTCTCCCAATTTGGATGTACTGTTAAAAATAATCTTGTTGTTGTTAGATAAGGATTGTATTCTCTTTTTTCAATAATTTTTAAAAATAAACGAACGGGACACAAACTGTTGTTAGCATTATTTCTTACCAGCCACTTACTGCCAGATAAAGCTTTTGATCCTCCTTGTGTCGTTTTGGAAAAGATTGGATTATATTCTACCCTGCCAGTAAAATGACCTTTATTATCATATTCTTTTTTAAAGTAATTAATATCACAATTAGCAGCTTCATTTCCACGCCATGCTAATTCGAACGAACATAAACGAAAAAACTTTTTTTGTAACCCATCAGGATTATCTTTAATAATAGCTTTCTACCATTTCCATTAATTCTTCTTTGGTAAACGCGTTAAAACTTCTTTTTCTGGTTTCAGGTTCAGCCTGAAGCTTTTTACGTTTTGTATCCCCGGCCAATCTAGCAAATTTATAGGTAATATCTTTAAATGGATCAATTTTGATGTTAAACTCTAGAAAATATTTTTCCTGAACCATTTGAGCAGTCGTATTCCAAAGTGTTTTCACACTAGCTTCAGTATAATCAGTTCCATCTCTTTTTTTCATGTTAAAACCATAATCTTCAAGAATTTTTGCTATAACTTGTTCAGAAGTATCCTTTTCTAACTTATAATTACGTGAAACTAGAAACATTCTAAACTGTTCCCTAGCAGACTTTTTTGTCTTCATTGTATTTCGCGGTATACTTAGCTTAATTGTACTCTCTATTTCATTTATTGAATTATTTCCAAATCTTGTATTATTCATGTTAATAATACTTATTTAAATTTTTGAAACAGTTTTAATAATTTTTAGACAGATAAATAAATAAATAAACAACTTAGTTTCCTTAGAAACCACTAACAAAGATTTTATATTCAATTTTATCACAGAGTGATAGAATTTTATACACATAGATTTGATATATTAAACGTCAAAAAATTGCCGCGACAAGACAAAAAATTGCCAGTTCAAAACCTTCAAATTTTGACCGTTTTCAAATTACTCTAGTGAAATAGTCATTAAAAAAGGATATATTTAATCTTCGGACGGTATGTTTTTGGGGATAATCTTTCAGAAATTACAAAGACCAACCTAATTTTTTCCATAACCAAATATCAAAGATGTTTTTTCCCCTATTAACAGTCTACTCTTTTGAAAATATAAAATATTGTAATGATTGAAGGATCACCATCACTTACTAGTCGTCGAGAAGAAAGCCAATGCGTGTCGTCAAATTAAAATGAAAAATAACTTTTCGTTCTGGTCCAATAAGTGTCAAAAGGAGTTCAATAAATCATTTTATACTCACCGGATATTCATCGTATCTGACGCCTAGCTGATAATCGGGGTACTCATCCAACAATGGCGGTCTACCAACGGGAATTCCTTCGGTCGAAACGAGCAGCAACATGTAAAATATCAACCCCATCATCGTAGATACCCGCGTAATATTCAAAACATGACACGATCAACTAGAATCAACAGGTTTAAAAGTTTTTGGCGCGCTATTTTATTTTAAGCTTTAGTCGAGACGATAATGTGAAGGTAAAGTTAAACTGTAAAGGATGAAATAGTGGAGAGCGGCTTTTAAAGGGGTTGTTCGTACGCAAACGCCATTCGAACATTATTTTCACGATTCATAGAGTTTGTTTTCATATTTCGTTGTCGTTTTTTTTTGCTTGTTGCACTTATTGCCCACTCCTGGAGGCCGTCGATGTTTCTTTGGAAAATAATAAGTTTATTCGTTAACGCTTTCTACGTACGATGTTGCGAAGCTAGAGACATGCCAACGACACAACTGTTTTTAACATATTTCAGTAAAAAAAATATTATACAGTGTCCAACGTATATAACTTTTTATTGTTTGGTTTAAAAGATCGAGGTGATATTTTTTATCTTTACATCCTAACTAAGTAATTCCTAGGCTGGGAAATACCTAAATCCGATACCTACCAAAAAAAAATCGTACTGAATTAATATATGAGTTTTAAACGTATAAAAGCAAATTAAAAATAAATGTGACGGGCACGGGAGGTAGACCAAGTACATCTATATGTATACCGGGTGGCGTAATTCCGAACCCCGTTAAGGGGAATCTATCGGCAGCGATTTGACAAAATATCGAAGTATTTTTGGCAAAGAATTTTGAAGTAATGGATGTAACATTGAATGTTGTCGACTTTTGTCTTGTATCAAAATTATTCTCGCCTAGTCTATGCCGTATCGGTGAATGTGGGAATAAGCTCTGACGACGAGTATGATAAGGATGTTGTTAAGTTTTGGCAGCAAATTTATAAAATTCAGTTGGGAAATGGGAACCCAAAATTCAAAAATTTATGTTGTTTAGTCTTCAATTTATTATCTTTGCCACACTCCAGTGCCAACGTAGAGCGTATCTTTTCGTTGGTCAATTTAAATAAAACACCTTTAAGAAATCGTCTTGAGACGGATACATTAGAAGGTGTATTACATACAAAAAGTTTGGTTTCCAACCTTGGCCAATGCCACAATTTTAAAATTGACGCTGATCTTTTAAAAAATATAAACAGTCTCGGCTATTACCGAAATGTAAAATCTGATTCAGATTCAGATTAAATTCTTTTATATATTTCCTAAATTAACTATATTCTTTCAGTTTATTTTTATTTGTTGTCTATCATTACATTTTTATTTGTTTTATATTTCATTTCAAATTTGTATTATATTTCATTACACAGAGTAATTTTTTTAATTTGAATTTTTTGTTGTGCCAACCTCGTATAATTTATACAACAACCATTATCAAACATTCCGATTATTCCGAAATCTCACGATTTTTTCCGAAATATCACGATTTTTTTTTTCAAATCTCACGAATTATACTTATATTCATTTGGCATCCCTGCTCCCAGTTCAGTACTGACGATGTACGTGAACCAAAATCCGCTTGGACCGCTTGGCTACCTATATGTTGCGGAGCTTTCATATTTCTAATAAAATTTTCGTTATGTGAACTTAAACGTGAGGACGTAGGGAAACAAAAAAATATACAAAGCATAATTGTGCAAGGTCGAATTTGGTAGATGCCCCTTAATTTCAGAGCAACATTGTTCCGAAATAAACTTGTATTTGTTATTTAATAACACCGTTTATATATTTATTTTCTGTATTGCGTGGGGGTTTGCAAGTCGCGACGCGCTGGTATGCCTTTTAAAATGACAATTCAGTACAACAAAGTAAACATTAGATAAACGATTGTTTTCCTTTGGAACAAAATGTCTTGCGCTTAACTAATTTGCGCGGTTTGTTTATGTTCTATTAGCTATTGTGTTTAATGGTGTTTAGTGGTAACCGTTGTTTTGTTGTACCTAAACAACAAAATGAGGGAAGAAGAAATAAACATTTAGGTGTAATAGAGCAAAAATTCCATATGGCATGTACCTCATCACCCCGTTTGTTGAAAACTGACAGAATAAAACTGGCCGCTTTGGCGTTGGGAGACAACTCTACTCCTGATACTTTTTTTGATGATATACTGGAAGAAGAAAAGGAAAATGAAAAAAGAAACGAAATAAATATTACTGAAAAACAAGTATTTTTAAATGACAATTATGAAAATCAAACAAATGAAGGAAATGGTGTAGAAGTAATTCTAGTGAACGAAAATAACACATTCTACGAAAATACAGTGGAAACAGTCAAAACAGAATTTTTAAGAATTATTGATATCCTAAAAGAAAATCCCCACCCTTCATCTACCGCTACAATAAAGCGTTTTGCTTCATCTCTAGAGAATATCCAGACGCATTAAGTTTTATTATTGAAAAGGCTACATCCAAAAAATCCAAAAAACATCAAAGTTCAACCTACTTCTATTTCAAGAAGGAAAAATAGAGGTTCGCCTAAAGATTCCAAACGGATTCAAGCAGGGCGTCCACCTAACTCTGAAATTACTTTAAATACGGAAAAGAAAGCAGAGAAGAAAAAAAGAATACATAATTTAGCTCAAAACACAGAAGAAAACAAACCAAGCGCCAAAATACATTAACCTGTGCAATGCTAACAATATTATCGAATTTTGCTGAAATTTTGTATAAATATTAGGGAGTTCTTCTCTGTATTGTAGACCAAATATGGCCCAAAAAATGATTTTAAATAACATTTTAAATTACTTATTATAGTTTTGTTTACCTTCGTTATATGTTTCCATTCGTTATTTTGTATCTACCGTGTTGATTTTGATTGTTTAGTATTTTTTCCCACTTTTCTGAAGTAGATCATAATTATTTTACTTGTAAAATAAAACAGCGCCCTCTAGCATTTATGTTCTAAATCAGATTGCTTCATATTTACAAATTTTCGGTTGTTCAATATTGTTCTCGCCCAGCTCATTGAATTTGTCTAGGCATTCCCACACCATTTTGGAACTGATAACACTAGAGCTTAGTGCTTTAATGGCTACTTGACTATCCGACATTATGATAATCCTTTGTCTTTTGTATCCTTTATCAATATTGAATTAGGTGCACTTTCCTATGGCGTGGATTTCCGCTTGAAAGATACTTGGGGCTTTTCCCAAGCTTCCAGAGTGTTTGGTTCCTGGCCCGAACACTCCTATCCCAGTTCCTTATATTGCTTTTGAGCCGTCTGTGTACCATTGAATGGCATTCTTTCCAAGTCTGGTAATGGTATTTGGATCCCATTCCTTCTTGTTGCTTAATTCCGTAACGAATTTCTTTGAAAAGTTATACTTTTTCATCATACCGTCTTGTCCCAGGTTGTCTGATTTCTAAGAAATGAAGAGGTGGTTTTTTTTAATGATTCTCTCCATACTTAGTCTATATATTGTTCTTTCTGCAACACTTTCCACCACCATATGTAGAGGGTTGAGGTTGAGAATTACTTCCATGGCTGCCGTTGGGCATGTCCTCATTGCTCCTGTAATGCAGACCAAGTACATCAAACAAATCACTGTCATTCAAAAAGACATTGGTGGAACGTCTCAATTTTGTATTTTTCCGTTTTTTAAAAAGTGTTTTTCGAAGTTAAGAGGCATTTTTGGCGCAGTTAGTAGGATTTTCGTAAATTAAACTTCAAGTTTTCGTTAGTTCGAGGGTATATCGAATTGTGAACTAACAAATCCGTTTGAGTGAATATCGGTTGGATTCCGTTAGTTGAAGACAACAGATCACCAGCTTCGAGGAAGAAAGAGAAACGAAGATTACAACCAGAGTAAAATACAGCATGGTTTGGACCTTTAGGAACTAGAATAAGCTAGAAATAAGAAGATGAGAAGAGTAATTATATATTGTAAGTGAGCCCAGATATTGAACTTTATCGCACCAACGAATCACCCTCTATAAATAGCTTTGACGTTGACTAAACCCTAATAAACGACGAATAAATTCGAATTACTTAATATTCAACCATTTATTTGCTAATTTGGCTCAATTTCAAGTCGATGCCTTAATCATTTGTTGGTGGATGATTACACTACGAAATTCATTTGAAGTAGAATACTTAATATCGTAAATTTCATCTCATATTGTAGAAAATGGGTTGCGTTTGAATACCGCAATGGGAGAAAAACACTTGTGCGAAGACAGCAAACAATTTTACGATGACAAGGGTGTAATTATTTCGAAAATCTAGTCGAGGTAAACACAGAAAGTACCACGAATGTTGGTTTTTCATATTGATTGATCTTTATAAATGAGTTTCATTCTAAATGTCTACTACACAAAAAATATCTTGTAGATATACCAACCACGTTTGTGTAATTCAATATCCGGCGGATCCTATAGCCCTGGAAGTAGTTGTTGCTTCTTAGTTGAGCGGTCACTGTCTTTGAAAAATGGTTTTCAAAACTTATAAGGTGCTAGAATAATTATTATTCTGCGATATCTATTGGTAACGCGCTTTATCAAATACGACAATATTATAGGAAACTGTAATAATACTTTACAAATAAAATTTTTACCTAAACCGATTGTCAGCTTCGTAAAAATCGGTTCGAATATTACTACGAGAATTTCTTAATATTCAGCACCTTAAAAAATATTTATTACGTGCCTGTGGAATATTAAACTTTTCAGAAACGTCTACTTTTCCGAACACTTCTACTTTATCGTTCGTAGACTCCGTTTCACCATTGATTAAAAAATTTTGTAATCAATATTTTTTAATCAATGGTTTCACTTAAGAAGAACCCACTAGAGTCAAAGCCTTGACTTTAGTCGCTCGTTTCATAAGTCAGAAAACTCGTGACTAAAGTAACATTATTGACACAATTGGTACTTAATATACTATTATTAACTAATAAGTATACACTATAGTGTATAATACCTTTAAAAATACATTTACAGTGATTGTCAATAAATTATAGGTACCTACGAAATAAGCTCAGCTCTGTCTATAACTTTCGAACTTTATAGCTCGTAAAATATCGTGAGAAAAGTTATTACTTAACGAGATTTGGAGTCGGTGAAAAGCTGCTTATTTCCAGATATTGGAAAAATTATTGTTACCTTCTCTCGTCTTCGTAAAGTAAGAATTTAATAGCTTTTCAAAAGGATTATGACTTAAAAATTGTATTTTAATTCAGCGGGACACTTACCTAAGTTAAATCCTGCAGATATCCTTAAATTCCATCGGGAAATAGGTCGAAAGGAGCTACTAGTATCTTTTTTCAGGAGCTAAGTAGAAGTAAAGAGACACAATAGATCTTTTAGGTCTTAGTGAATGATACCCCAATGTACATTCATAGTTTCTATTTAGGTTTTCATGAAAAAATGGCTTCAAATTATCTTAAAATATATGGTTCATTAAACATAGACGCTTGTTCAATTAGATGAATTAACTTACAAAATAATATTCAATTAAAATTTTTTTAACTCAATTTATAAACACAAATAATCAACCAATTATTAATTAAGGCTGCGATCAAGGTCTAACTCAAAAAATACTTTGACAAAAAAGGCGCTGTTTTTATAAATTCTAATAAGAAAGTGTGAACAAAAATTACAATAAGTTTTCGTTGAAGGATTGAACTGGCTGTAAATTGTAATGTCAATAATGGACAAATTCAAATATTTTGAGAATTCAGGATTAGTAGTTTAACAAAAACTTGTGCAACATAATTTTGTATACCCAGGAGATTGTCTTTAACATATTTGCTTCTTGAAATTACCTATCAAGATAAAATTATTTGAATAAAAATGCGATTAGTTTAAAATTCGCGCTAAACTAAAAATGACTGATGATATAACGAGTACGTTCATAATATATCGAAAACTGACAGTATACTTGTCAGTCAGACGACGGCGTAAACGCTTCTCGTGGTGCGTTTGTGAATTATTTTTAATTTTTGTCTTAAATTTGGCTGGTAGTGGAAAAAATTGTATACCCTGATGGTGAAGACATTTATAAGCCTCGCTCGGGGCAAAGCCCTTCTATATTATTCACGAACATTTCTGCTAGTATGGGACTAATAATCAAACCATCTTTACAGTTATAAACTTCTCAATTAAAATGAGAATAATTTGATTCATGCTAAGAACCTATTTTTACACTTCATTCCAGTTAAACATTTTCTAATTATTTTTTCAATATCCTTATGCTTCGGTATAAATGCACTGTATAATTTAAAAAGTTTTCAATATATCGTCACCCGTTTGATAAAGCTACTGTGTTAGCGAAACGCGTCACAAATGAACATAGGTTCAAATTTAATGAATATTTAAACAAACTAAATTGTTTTATTTAATCCTGTCAGTCAATATCTTAATTAAGTAAAAGCCTCATCTATTCAAGATATTATTTCTTCATTCTCTGTTTACATTCATTTAAAATTATTGACTTCAATTATTCCCTGATCATTCGGTTTGTGGAGATAAAGTAAAATTGAAGACAATAACTGCCAGTGCGGAAATTTAATGTAGAAAATATTACCACATTAAAATTTATAAAGGCAACAATGAACTCTGAATAGAAAATAATTAAAATCGGCACTTACTAAGTCACTTTTCTAAACATTGTGACTCCATTGCTTTTGTGAAACTCATTAAGTTTTCCTATCAACTGTTATGAACATTTGTTAGCGACGGGGGCTTTTCTACGGGAATTTCTAACAACACAAAGTTCGTTTATGCCGTACTATTGTGTTATCCAAATTGTATTAAATTTTTTGCGCGATCGATCTTTTTTGTTTATTTACAGCATTGGTTGTCAGGACGGTAGGTTGTGTTTACTGGTTTCTAAATCTAACACGTCGGTGAGTGATTTACTTACCGTTCAGACGTCGGATTCAAAAGTTTTGCATCACCTTCTTCGGATGCGAAGGAATTTTTTTGCGCTAACAATTTCTTGTTGGCTTGTTTATCAATGTTTACCATTTCAATATGTTCCATATTTTTTGCAATATAGAGATGCTTAGAGTTTTTTTCGTAAGATAACATTTTTAGTGCGATCATTTTAACATTCAAGGCATTTGATTTTTACGATTTTAAGTGCAAACATGAATCGTCAAGTCATAAGTGAGATTGACCGTGCAAGAATAGTGGCTTTAGGTTCGTGGCAAACAGAGTTGGCGTTTGGCAAAGTGATGTGTCTCGTGTATGGAACCGGTATCTCCAGACCAATTCTCTTCGTGATAGACCTAGAAGCGGTAGAAGGCGTGTTACTAAACAGCGGCAGAACCGCTATATCCACTTAACTATCCGAAGAAACCCGACCATGGCAATACCAGCACTCCAAAGAGATATGAGACATGCGTTGGGAGTTCAAGTATCGATCTCGACATTACGAAGACGAATACTTGCGACAGGTTTGAGGTGTCGCCGACCAATAAGAGTACCCAGACTACAACCTGAGCACAGAGTTCGCCAACTACAGTGGGCACAAGAACACGCGTCCTTGCCTAAAGAATTTTGGAATTCGGTGTTTTTTTCCGACGAGACAAGGATTTGTTTGGTACAAGATAGCCATCGAATGCGTGTGTGGCGGGATCCAACGAGAGTTGCTCAGCATGCCCATGCTCGCCCCGTGCCGCCCTTCAGAGGAGGAAGTGCTATGTTTTGGGCTGGTATCATGTTAAATGATCGCACAGAATTAATTCATGTGGAGGGAACGATGACTGGTGATAGGTATCTCAGAGAGATCCTACATCCTCACGTAAGACTATGGCGCGCAGCTGTTGGCAATTCCTTCGTTTTTATGGACGATAACGCCCGACCTCATCGGACCAGAGCTGTAAATGAGTATCTCGAAACTGAAGGGATCAATCGTTTGAACTGGCCTGCCCTATCTCCTGACATGAATCCCATAGAACATGCTTGGGACATGATTGCCAGGTCAGTAGCAGCACGCAGAAATCCACCCAGGAGTGTACAAGAGCTTGTTCATGCGGCCCAAGAAGAATGGCGAAATATTTCTCAACAGAATATCAATAATTCGGTAAACAGCATGGACAGGCGACTTCAAGCTTGCATAAATTCTAGAGGTGGAAATACTCTTTATTAAAAGTTCTTATGCAGGTTCTCACTTAACCTTTCCTTTAAAAAGAATCAATTTGTATTTAATTTATTTAATTTCCAAGAATACTTTTTATGTTTAAAGCATTATTATTTAACATTTTAAAAAGGGGTTTATCGGAATCCAATAGTAATTTAGTAGGGAGTCTAAATCTGCGCGAGCGCGATCTCCAAAATGGTCACCGACGCAAAATGGCGGATTATTAAACGGTTTTATTTCATAATCACATCTAGAATACTGGACACTACGAAAAATGTCCGTTTTGGCACAAAATACCCGTTTTCATATTTGTTCCAATAAGTATTTAAAAATGTTTCATGATTTTGTTTTCGATATAAGTAAAGGGTATTAAATGAAAAAGCTTTATAAGTAGAGCAGAGTGACTGGGGCAAATAGAATGAGAGTTCAATTTAACGGCTCTAAGAAGGATGTTGTCCTTAATTTTGTCAAATATTCTGTCCCATGCAATTATTTCGAAAGGATAATACTTTTTCGCATCTCCTAATATTTTTCACCGTCGAACTCACCCTCTGTTTGAATATTACCAAAGCCATTAAATATTGTCGGTCCTAGAATGTGACCAACTATAAATGCTTTTGTTAAGCCCGAGCGTAGGCAGACAACATTTTAAACAATAATTTGTTATCGATGTCAATAATTATGTTCATAACAATGTTGTAATATAATCAATCACCAACTTTACACGTCAAAAACTGTCAACTATCAAAAGCTGTTCAGCATTCTCTAGGATTTTTTCTATTACAAATGATTGACATGAATGTGAAGAAGAGAGGGTTTTGCAGTGCCAGCAGAACAGACATAACAGCATCTCTGAATAGCTTCTATCTTTGTTATGTTTGATAGAAATAGTATGGGCAACTCTGATGCAGTCATAATATTATAAGGAGAAATATATTAGTGAAGATAGTTTTGTTCGTAAATTATTCAGTTTCGAATAAAATTAATTATATTCTGAAATTTTTTTCGCCAGGATTTATTGATGAAATCTCGTCGCTTGCCACAACTAGGTCTTCGAGGAGAAAGTGTAGATACAAATCAAGTAGGAATATTCATATGACTCAATAATTCTAAAGTACCTATCCTAGAAAAGCCTTCCCAAAAATTCAACAAAAGAATCCTATGAAATGAACGTTTTTAATCTGTTTTCAATTTTGAAATAAAAAACTGGAATCCTTTAAGGCATTCCTCACATCCTGTCCTACAAAAATTCCTTCGTCTAGCTCAGCTCCACTCAAATCAGGAAACAAAGTTTCAAAATACAGAAAAATATATACAGCGTGGCTAAAAAGAATATGCTTCTATAATTTGATGAAATTGAAGATGGCCGCCGTACGCTAAGCGATGACGTTAAAACAAATTGACATTTGTTGTTAAACATGCAGAATAACGGGTCATTTATTGCTATAGAATTTCATAACTTCCCCTTTAACTACTTCAAAGATAATTTCTTGGTGCGAGACTTTTCAGCAGCCCTGTGAATACTAAAGTTGATGTAGAGAGCCGATGTGTTGAAAAACAAAATATATGGAGGTGTTTCAATATTTTATAGACGAACAGGGCCGTGCGGTACTATGAAGCAGGAAAGCGACTGCATCAGGAGGCATTACAAAAGTGCGGCGTTTGGATAGCGAAAAAATATTTATACGTCTGTTTTTTATTTCAATTTTAAAATATTCAAAATAAGGGGCGGCAGTTGGGAGGCATCCATCACCCTGAAAAATATCACCGCACGACCCTGTAGACGAACACATTCAATTAAGATAGTTAAAATATACAGAAACTTGCTTCAGTAAGCTCCAGTAAAAGATATGACAACAGCACCACAAATTATAAAGAGAACAGATACGAATCCCGGTAAAACATCAAACGATTTTCAGCTCCGTCGTCAATGACCTTGGACCTTTAACTCAGTATGGCCGCGATGTTGTCAGTTTAAAATATTTTCTGAATTTCTCACCAAATTGCACTGTTGACTCAGGGACACTAACAATTTCTAGTGACGGATCTAGTTTTTTTGTAAGTTTCCACTAAATCTTTAAAACTGCGCCATGAATTAAAACAATAATCATAATCGAATATATATTTATGTATTTATTTAATACCTATATGTACATTGTTATGATTTGTTATAAATAGTCATTACTCTTGGGAGATTAATTAATAAATACATTTTTAGATAACACAAATAATTACAAAAATCAACCAAATTTTAAAGTACAAATAATTCTTAATTCATTTATTATCAAAGTGAATACAATATACACCTATGCAAGGGAGAATTTTGATAATAATTTTTGGCACCAAAGTTAATATCAAAAACAAAATCTCTTATATCATAGGCCGGGATATTAAATTATATACTCTCATCCATTGGAAATCGAAAAAACTTCATTTTTCTTTCCCAATAAAATTTATTTGGACAGTCTCTGTATGAACAATACACTCCGCCGTGATGTTTATTCATTTTATAAGAATAATAATCTATACACCACTATATTCTTATAGTTAATATTACCACAACGCACAATCGATTAGTCAAATAACACAATTAATATCGCCGATTGAACACCTTCAAACAATGAAGCAAACAAAAATGGCGTTATGAATTTTGAACACAGATTACAAGTGATTTTGAGCATGTTTTGACGTTTTGATTATGTTAGGTTAGGTTAGCCGTCACCGTTATTGTGCATGGTTGCCAAGGATATGGTTTGTGAAAAAAAGTATATATTTATGGTATGATTTTCATACACTATAATATATATTATATATAAAATTGATTTGAAACAAGTAATTATCGAATATTTGTATCTGTATAACTATCACACTTAAAAAAAATGCTTATAAAATATTTGACCTATGATCGTAAATTGAAGGAAATATTATGCAAATTGACAACCCTGTTGACAAATTTCGAGAAGCAGCCCGAACGGAGTCGACATAAGACGATGGGCATTTAAATGGGTATGTCCGCCCATCTCTCTCTCTTTTTACTGTTCTCTGTCAAGCTTTCGTATCTGTTCTCTTTATAATCTGTGACAGCACGTTGTTTTGAGATGACATGTCATAATTTCACTCAAATTTTCCATGTTCATTCACTCCCTCCTTATTTTCATTTCTTTCTGTTTATTTCCACTTAATCCTTAAACATTTATCGTTTATGTAAATAAAAGGGAATGTGATAGGTATTTAATTCTCCAAACAACTATATTTCGTTTGAGATTCATTACAAAATGTTTCATTTAATATATTTGTTATTTGTTAATAACATGCATCCTAAAAAATTTAACATTTATTAAGCATAAAGCGGCAAAACATATAGTGATTGACAGCAGCAAGCGAATGACATAATACAAAAGAACGTCTCTGTGTTGGCACTTTGTCACATGAAATACGGTTATTATAATAATTAGCTATTTGAAACTTTTATGGAGTTGCCTATCTAATCGTGACCACACTACTTTTTCATTTAATAACTCCGGAAAATGCCTTACATCGTTTTGAAAATTTGCAAACTAGTTTTTTGCTGTGTCATCGATGTTAAGGTAATTTTAGGGGTCGTTGAAATATTAAAAATGATTTATGATCCCAGATTAGTGAATGAGGCCAGATTTTGGCATCAATATTCCAAGAATAAAAAATCTCAAGTACAAACTTGGAATTATCGCAGAATCTCTCAAGAACTTCATCATCATCAAACGCGTAACAATGCGAAGAGGTTGGATATTTGATCCGCTCGTTCTAGAAAATAACTAGCAGCTTAAAGTTTTGTTAATTCAACGAAATACATGTGGGTGGTTTTCGGTGAAGTTATATTAACAATTTATCCGCAAATACCAGTATATTTTCGAGTTATCAAGCGACACACAGTTATTTGT
>CAJUYG010000537.1:25439-35486 GCA_910591675.1 Galerucella calmariensis | reverse complement strand
GTAAGTCAAAATGGTTTTAACTTTTATCTACTCGTTTCATTCGACAACGAAAGTTGATTTTATGGGAGCAATGTGATGTTTATATAAATTTATAATTATGTATAAATATAAAATTGCTAGTATAAATAAAAAATCAAATAAAAAATAACATCCAAATCCTATAACCGATTCAAACAATATCAATTATATAATTTGGTTTATTATTAACAATAAAAAATAAATTATCTATGTACAAAATTATACTAAATTAATCAAGAGAATATACGCAAATGATTTTAATATACATATAACATTGATTATATCCAACTACACAATATTTTTTACGATTTGAAATTTAGATAATTGACCAGAACTTTGTACTACCAAAAAATGATCATCATTTCACCTTTGCCATAATCTTCTCGATCATAATATATGGGGAGGATAAACGTCAACTAAACAACTATCATCAAAAATTGCCTTTTTAAAGTTGGAAAATTTTAATTCTAACATTTCCTGAGATAACCTGCTGTAAACGAACACATTTTAATGTGGTAAGTTTTTGAACACCCTATATATAGACCCAAGTGCATTAAGAACAGCTGAAAAGTAGCAGCAGTGGTTTTAAAAAATTAAGCAATACACTCTAATTGAAAGGGTTTAAGAATAACTACAGAATTGAGATGGAGTAGTGATTCTTCTACAAAAATGATTATAGCACTTCTATTATAGTTATGTTAATTCGAAAAAAGCAAAGTTCGACAAATAGTGGTTGGTAGAGAGAGGTAAACTGGATACATATCAAAACAATGGAAAATCTTCACAGCGTGTGGAGAGAACGAGATATTTTCATCCATTCTCACTTTTAAAAATAGTTATTGGTTTAAATTTAAAGTTATTACAAAGCAAGTATACAGTGTGTCACAAAAATCTTTGCATTAGGTACTTGCAGATCCGAAATCGAATATTTCCAAAAAATTGGTTATAATACAAGGAAAATAAAAAATAATGATTGAAGATTTGTGATTTTTCGAGGATAAAAGGTAAGATTTAATATACACAACTTACAACGCGAAATTCTTGCATTAGAAAAAGCAGCAGAGCAAATAGAGATTAAAAGAACCACATCGAAAGTTACCATATACTCAGAAAAATGATTTGACTCGATTAAAAGCTATGAGGAACTAATGTGAAACATTCCGTAAATGTAAAATGGAACTATGCTGTCCCATGTCACGAGGGAACAAGTCACAGTAATGTGGAGGGAAACGATCAATAATAAAGCAGATGTACTCGTAAAGCAAGGGGCGGAAGTACAACACTACCACCAATTAAGTAGCTTGAAAATATCGTTAATGATGGATTCTTGAACAAACAGGAAGAAATATGCAGCAACAGAGACAATTGCTACATAGCCCAAACTCTGTGCTTCAGGATATATAATGGAGAAAAAGATACCTGTAGCAAACTTATACAGTGGGGGAAAGGGAGAATGTCAATTAGTGACTTCTGCAAAGAAAGTGAAGCAAAGAAAACGATTGAACACCTACTAGTTACTGTCCGACTTTAAAGGAAGTCCGTTTCAAAATTTTGGGGAAAAGTGTCATAGAGGAACTGATACTTTATAAGATTACGAGATTTGTCTTCATCACAATGGATCTTAGCATACGAGTGAACGTATGCAATTTTCACACCCTTATAGCTTATAGCCAATTCTAAAATAAACATTTTTTCTGTTCGCTTTTAGACACACTGTATATCGAAGCTAGTTTTGATTGAAAACAACGTGTTATATCAACTGTTGTTTAACAACGTGAGTATAAATAAATTAAATCCCATTTCCAAAAATTGATAAAAATAACAATGTTATAAATATACCTGAAACCAAATATTTTTTGTGAGTTTATAAATATTGCTGTATAATAATACAATGCCGTAATCCTAATTTGATGTACTTTGTATACAAATTATTCACATTATCGATATCAACTAAACTCTATACACATAAATTTTCACAATATTCACACAATACACGGGAGAACACACGCGAAATAGATACATCTGAAGCTTAACAATTAATAAAATTCGCACACATATACAAGTTTTAAAAGTCATATACCTATAACACGTAATAATGGAAGGCCTAGTGGTTTGGGTAAGTGATGAAATAAGCACAATGGATAAAACAATTTTTTTTTCGAATATTGCTCCGATTCATAGGATACGTTTGTTTAAGGAGTCGGGCACACTAATCAATCGGTATTGAGTTGTGTAGTGTAGGACTTGAAAAGTTAATCACACTAACAGACCGGTAGCCCATGGGGTGTCATTGGCTACCGGTTTTCTGAATTTGACCTCAACCCGCCGTCACTCGCACCGTTAGCCTTTAGAAATGTTATCACGGCCTTACTCATAACACTCATGCGTTTTTTTTTTTTAATTAATATTTTTTTGACTTAAAACTTTGTTTATTTTATATTAATGTGTATTTTATTTTTAACCAAGTACAAAATATGTTAATTAAATAATTTTTAACCCAACTGGTCAATAAATAAGTAAAATAAAAAAAAAAAATATATATATATATATAAATAAAAAATTCTCTAGGAACGATAACGAAGAACATAATTGTACTAAAGAAAACAACTTGGTTATCTAAACACGTGTAAGGTAGAGCAAAGTGTTGGTGTGGAGTTAGTGTAAACAGTGTTCAATCTCCAGTGTTATGATTCGCCAACGGTTCCAGAATTCCCAGCCTAATAACTATTGTAAAAGTTGTGTGCTTAGATTTCTCTGTAAGTATTAAAATTATTTTTATCTCAAGTGGTTAAATACCGGTTGGTAGTTTAGGGAAAAATACTCTATTTATGTCCGTACCTATTTATTAAGACTGAGCACGGCCTTGAGCAATCGTTTTTGACACTTTTTTTGTGTAAAATGTGTCAAAGCTGACATCCTCGAGTTATTATATATATAATTATGTAATAGGAGTTTTTGTGGAGATGTGACAATAATACCAAAGTGTACTCTTTTAAGAATTTAATTCCGAGCTTTCGAATATAACATATTCATTCTCAAGGACTAAAAATTATTAAGATATATGGTCAAATTATAAAATAAATCAATGTATACATTTACTCACATTATTTAAGTGAGAATGTCAGTATAATTGTAAAATATATAAAAAAAATTGACACAAAAGTTCATTATAAATTAAACTCCAAAAACAATATGACATTCAGTTTAATTTATAATGAGCTTTTGTGTCAATTTTATTTATATATTTTACAATTATTCCCACATTCTCACTTAAATAATGTGAGTAAATGTATACATTAATTTAATTTATAATTTGACCATATATCTTAATAATTATTAGTCCTTGAGAATGAATATGTTATATTCGAAAGCTCGGAATTAAATTCTTAAAAGAGTACACTTTGGTATTATTATCACATCCCCACAAAAACTCCTATTAAACAAATAGATGACAAATATTTCTCATTAAATCATATATAAATAATTGTTTGTCATCATTTCGCTAAGATTTTGAGCATTATAAAATTTCATTCGTTCAAAATTTGTAACTTTCACCAACACTACAACAAACTGTATTGGTAATATACCACTTTTAGTTATTTTTTTCCTTATAAAGGCCAATGTGGAATTCTATTTACACCTAATTGTGTAGCGTAGCAGGAGCCAGGATTTTTCTAATAAAAAAAATATATCCCCAAATCTAGAAGTGCTAGTGACTAGTGACAACTGCCTAACGTCCTGTCAACCGATTTTTCAGAGCTCGAACGAACTAATAGGCAACAGCCAGTACTCAGTTATTGAATCAAACAAAACAATAACACTTTTTATACTCTCAATTTCCTGTGACAGTTTATCTTGACTTTCAATAACTTGTACGATATACATTAGGTCCGTTGAATGAATTATTTAAACTCCAAATTAATAAGGGGAAGGGAGAAAATTTCCGGTCGTCGCGGATGGAGAAAACCCTCGCTAATGTTTACACCTATTTTCGATCTTTTACTACACTACGTTACGATTTCGGTGTTTAATTGCAGTCTTCTTTGATGAGGAAGTGGATTGAATTTAAATTATATCTTCTTAACGCTTAATACACTAGTGATCAAGATATATTAAGATCATTGACTTGATTGTTGACCAGAAGCTGCCGGGAATTAGCGGCTGAAAAAAATAAATAAAAATAATCAAAATATTTAGTATTTGCAGCATAAAATAAATTTCTATGTAGTAACATTCAGTGACATCATTTTAATCAAGGGAACCATGAAGGCTAGAGAAGGAGATCGAACTCGGAAACGGAAAAATAAACAAAATCGTCTATCTAAGCGGTATGTTTTTTCACCGCGGCAAATCCAATAAACCATTCCAGAATGACGTCCCTGACAGGTCGGCCATATTGTTCTGGGTTCCCGTGTTAGATTCTATTCAGTTTTCATTGTTTACGGTTGATCGTTAGACTAAAAGGTCCTTAAAACTATCTAAAATGTTCAACTATTTGAATATTCTAAGTTTTTGTAGCTGGTTCACTATTATTTTGAAATAATTATTGCAGATCATAGCAATATCATCTAGTTTCTGCAAAATGTATGTTTGCAAATTTAAATGTTTTGCAACGGCTATTATTCTGCTGTCATGTATTTGTAATAGAAGAAGGAGTTCAGTCTAAGGTCAGTGTGGCCAACAAAAATTGTTTTTTCTGACAAGGTCTACCATTCAAAACATAAGATTTCTGCATGTTTTTTATCATTGCGAACATCTATATTGCTTTATTAAAATAATGAATACTCTCCCGAAGCGTATATTTTGAAATTTAAAATGACTGTTTAGCTGAATACCGAACATATCGGTGGCGAATAATTCTAGGAACTTTTGGCAAGTCACTATTTCATTTGTGTTATTTTGTCACTAGTTATGTCAAATGTCAGTTATATTTATTTTTGTTGATATTCGTTTAATTATGTATGTCCATTTTCTATTAGATTTTTGTAGCATTTCTAGTTAGTTGTTTCTCTATTCTTCTAATTACTTTTTCCACTGACATCTGACATAACTAGTGACAGATATCAAAAATGAAATGGTGACATGCCAAGAGTTCCTAGAATTAGTGCTCACCGATATATTGAGTATTCACCTAAAAAGTCATTTTAAATTTCAAGATATACGCTTCGGGGGTGTATTCATTATTTTAATAAAGCAATATAGATGTTGGCAATGATAAAAAAACATTGAATGGTAGACCTTAACTGTCATTCTTGTCAGAAATAAACACTTTTTGTTGGCCACACTGACCTTAGACTGAACTCCTCTATTTGATTTAAGCATGACCAGAAATTGGAATACACGAAGTCCGATCTCCTTATATAATCTCCATGGAAGGAATAATGGAAATGGTCAATATACACAGGAAAGTTACTAATTTTTATTGTTAATTTGAGAGGATGATAATGAAACCGACTTCTTCACATTTTAACCATTTTTAATTTATCATATCAACAGGTATTTTTGTGGGCAGCTCACAAATATATTCAATTCAGGAAGAATATAAATCCCGAAAGAATAGTTTGTAAATGATTTGTTCTTCTATCCAATTATACAGGGCATTGAACTTACGATTTTGACAGTTTATTTGATTGTTCTAGCTCTTTTCTGTGGTTCTATCTTCTCGTTTTTATCTTTTTTTTGCTTCCAATATACCGCCCCCACCCCAAAAAAGTTTCCCAGTCCCTCATTTTAGAGCCATTTTTCACAAGAAATAAAATTTTCAACCAAACATGTTAATATCTTCTGTAAGTTCCTTGTGGCATTACTTATTATTTTTTCTCTTATTTTTTGGGAATCAAACCACAATAATGTTTTCTATTTTTTATTTCCAAGTTTCGGTAGCGTTCCAGCTACCGTTGTCAAGATTAATTCCCCATGCAGCAAACTATCAAATTATATATTAAAAATCATTGAACCCCTCGCAGGACAGACAGATTCATACATCAAAAATAGCAATCATTTTTTAGAAAAACTATCAGATTTAAAGTTCAACAAAAGCCATTATTTGGTCAGTTTTGATGTAGTTAGTCTCTTCACAAATGTACCGGTACAGAAAACAATAGAACTTGTCAAATCGAAATTAGAAATAGATCAGACCCTTACAGAAAGGACCAAATTGAGCGTAGTAGCAATAATAGAATTATTGAAATTATGTATAACAAAAACATATTTTCAGTTCAATAATAATTTTTATGAACAGAATTTTGGTCTTGCTATGAGCTCTTGCCTCTCACCAATTCTATCGAATATTCACATGGAACATTTTGAAGCCGAAATAGTAAATAATCAAAAATTAAAACCAATTGTCTGGTGGAGATATGTAGACAACATTTTTGCAATATGACCTTATGACTTAGTATCTCTGAATGATTTCAACAAATATAAATGAAGGAGAAAAATCTATAAAATTTGAAATTGAAAATAACAATTTTTTGCCATTTTTAGATGTTCTTATCAATAAAACACCTACAGGGTATGAAACAAGTGTTTAACATAAGCCAACACACACTAATAGGTATTTGAATTTTGAATCAAATCATGCTATAAGCGTTAAAAAAGGGGTAGTAAAATCTTTATATGATAGGGCCAGAATCATTTGTTCTAATGATAATCATTTCACAAAGGAGAAAACTCTACTAAAAAATGTTTTAAATGTCAATAATTACCCGGCAGAATTTGTGAATAAAGAAATCAAGAATATAGGGAAGGGCTCATTGTTATTAACCCATAATAATAACAATAATATTAATAATTCAGCTAACATAATTTTTAAAAACTTGACAATACCGTATGTTGAGGGTTTATCAGAAAGAATTAAGAAAATTGGTAATCAATTCAATATTCGAACTAGCTTCAAATCTAACTATACGTTGAGATCTATACTAACAAAAACAAAACCTAAAAATGAAGAACAATGTTCAAAAAATTGCATATATCAGATATCTTGTGAATGCGACAAATTCTATTTAGGTGAAACATCTAGACCATTGAGAGTCCGAATAAGTGAACATAAAAAATATATCAAAGATAGGGAGTTCTTTAAAAAATAATATTGAAAGAGCTCAATCATATAAGACGAAAAATCAAAGAAAGTGCTTTAATACAACTAAATGCAGATAAAGGTGTAGCTAGTATTTCAGCCGAATGTAGTCAAATTTGGTTACCAATTTTAGAAAGAGAAATTTCCAATAATCAATTACCTGCGTTATCAGGATAGCATCATAAGTTTTCATCCAGGTTTTCTTATGATTTATCATTGGAATAGTTGTTAATCGATACACACTTCAATACACAAAATCACCAAACTGAGTCATACATATTTTGAAAATAAAAATAATCATACACAAAAAAGTAACAACAAACGCGTTTTATTAACATTTCCAAAATAAGCGAAAAAAGCGCTATCCCAATAAAAACCGTTCCTGGAACGTGCACTTCACTGGATTCCATTTCTAGTAGACTATCATATCGTTAGAATGTCATAAAATAAAATATTCTATTTCACAATTTACCAGAGATGTGATCTACTATGAATTGACCTTAATAAAATTTGACAACAAAGTTTTGTAGTCGTAAACTTCAAAATATTATTGATTGTCCAGTTGTCATATTTTTTTCGTTGTGTCAGATAGGGACCAAAAATTATTTTATTACTAGTTAGTCTTGACAACGGTAGCTGGAACGCTACCGAAACGTCGAAATAAAAAATAAAAAATAAAAAACATCATTGTGGTTTGATTCCTAAAAAATAAGAGAAAAAATAATAAATATGTTAATAATCATATGCCTTCTATGTTTTATCAATATGGAACTTAACACTTTTTCTTGAACCATCATTATACCATTTACTGGCATTCTTTCCAAGTCTGGTAGTGCTGTTGGGATCATATAGAATGTCTCAGGTTTTCTGAGCTCTAAAGAGATGATACAAAAAATCCCCCTTATTTACAGTAAAAAAGGAAATGTTCAATTTGCACCATGAGCAACACAAAGTTAGTGAATCTGAACTAAACTATGTTATCATGTTCCCACCATCACCTTACAGTATATATTTCCAAAACTGAAGATAGTATGTTTTACAACAAGCAACAAGTTTTATTGTGTGATGAAAATTGTTTGATATTAATTTAAAACTAGTCCGGGGAAGTTAAACACAAAAATCATTTTTCCGATAATTAATACTATGTCCCTAATCGAAAATTTTCCTAAATTCTTTAATAGAATCCGATGGAGCTTACGGCGCAGCTTGCAAGAACAGCGTAGAATTCTCAAAGTTGGTGTCTTTTCAGCTTGCTCGCTGAAAAAATTGTAGCTTAAAGCTTTGACCGATATTGATGTTCAAATAAATGGTTATGTGCAGCTTCCTCGCGCATACGACTGCAACTTCTATACAATTTTCTTTCGAGCAAACGAAAGACTCCAATTTCCAGCTCTTTTCTTGCAAGCCCCAGCGGATATTAGTTGAAATTTCAGGAAAATGATGATGTTGAGTAAATTTATTAATTCCCTTGGACTAAACATAAAATAAACATTCACAGAATGGTTATAATAAATCTACACCACCACCTAATAACCCAAAAATACTAATATCTACCACACACGTACAGGATGTGTTTCTAGGCTTTAATTAGATTCCACTTGTAACTGCTCTTGCTGCTCTGATTGTTTAGTATGGCATCCTGAATAAAAATGAATGGTATGAAAATTTTGTTTGTCGTTGTTTACATCAAATAATAAGGATCCTAAATCAAAATAATGGATGTGATCCTGCAGAAGTATTTGCACATAAGAATCAATAAAAGTTATATGCTCGAATTAATTTATTTTTTGGCTAATTTTCTTTGCATCTTCTAATTTTCGTCGAAAGAAGAACTTTTTTGAACTAATATATTTAATACCAGATACTTTTTAGACATACAATTTCAGTAAGGCTTAATACCTATTATTTATTTTTGGAATATGATTTTTTTAGACTCTTGTTAGCTTCTTTAATGACTGTTTCAGCTATAGCGTACATTTTACCGTCTATTTCTGGTTCTAAAAAGTAAAGGGAAAATTAGTACGATCGGCTTAGAAACGTTAAATGTACCACAAGATTCTGAAAAATTAATTTAAGAAAAAAATGTCTTTATATGCAAGCAGAAAAAACACAAAAAATGCTGTAATAAAGTGGAAGAATGTCTAAGTCAGATCAAGCTAGTGGTTCAAGAAGCTCAACATAATTCCATACCAAGGTACCTAGGAGACTGCTGGGTAGAAGAAGACTTGCCCAAACTGGAGCATATGAGTGTTCTACCCAATACATGAAACATTCCTACAGGCACAGTACAGACGATCCTAGTACATTTGATATAGCCATAGGAAAAGACAATAACATCACTAAAATCATAACACTTACAGTCCTAAAATCTAATCTAAAATCATGATCCTGTCCTTTTTAACCTAAAACTCCCACATAACATACAAAATCCTAGCATTAACACATACGACTACAAAGCCGCAAGCTGGATTAAATCCAGGAGATACATAAAAATTACAGACAAAATTATCAATTATGAATTATGCGGATCATAAGACATTGAAGAGCCTTGTCTGGCCTTAGAATTTGTCTGAGGTGCTGTGGTACCCGGGCTACCGTGATAGACCGTCAGCTCGCTGCAAAAAAGCGTGATGATAGTTAAACGAATGTCTCTTTGAGACTCGGTAATTTTGCTCATTTTCATTAACAATCAAGCGAAATAAATATTTGCCCGTGGGGGAAACGACAGATAATTGAATTGTTTATTGCAATGAAAAATTGCATTTTGCAATTTTAGTTTCACGTATGCCGAGACACCAAACGTGAGTTTATGAAAAAAAATCCATCGCAAAATAATCGGCATACGTGCAGCATGCGACTTAAGGGTTGGCACACATCCTTAAAAGTGTAACAAATTATATTATTACTAAATCATATTATCACGTATGCCCTTTTGCAATTGGCCATTT
>CAJUYG010000537.1:0-20439 GCA_910591675.1 Galerucella calmariensis | reverse complement strand
CGGTATTGCATTAGGTTATGTGTAGTTGTGTGTTTATATTGTATTTTAATCAACTATTAATTGCTTCATCGACGTAAAAATATCATTTATATGTTTGTTTGAGACCATTACGTGTTTGTGTGTGCTTTTTTTATTTCTGAAAGTCAACGTAAAGTGGAAAGTGGACATAAATATTCGATATTTCCGAGGATATTTTAAAACTTTTGGAAGAATACCTATATTTTATTTACTAGTTATTTACTAGTTCATTGACGATTCTTTCATATTTTGTGAGTTAATTTATGGCTAGCGAAGGTTTTGTAAACGTACAAATTGATAGCTTGCCCAAAGTAGACTCATTTATGCTGCTTGAATTTATGAAGTCAAACAGCTGCTTTAATACAGAGGAAATAAGAGGAGTTAAAGCATTATCGTAGGTACGATTTAAACTATGTTTTATTTATATAATATATACCAACTATATTTCGATGTGTGGTCGTAAGAAAATGATGTTTTTATGGCTGATTCCTAGAGGTATAGGTACTTACATTAAAATGGTCTTCACAAACAAAAGTAATGCCCTTCTCTTAAGTGTATTTTTGCTTGCGCCACCAGGTAAAGTAACAAATATTTTGTTTGGAGTTTTAATAGACGTTGATTTACACACTGGAACAATGCAATACTTGGAATACAAAGTTTTTTTCCGGCTTTATCCATTTTTAAAGCTTTCAGAAACAAATTAGGTTACAAGAACTCAGAGCGTGATACACGAATAAGAACGGAAGCAAATGACGTCACACCATGGGGCAGCCATCTTTATGACGAAAAGCGCGTTTTGGCGCACTTTCAAATTTTATGATTTTTAAAGTCGTTTTAAAAGTAAAGTTTATATTTTTTTGAAAAAATAGGAGTGCAAGGTGTTAGGAGACCTGATAAAGCGTCAATTCCCACCAATAGCAAAATTTATGCTTGTACCCTATTGATGAGTGAACGACACTCCAGATTTATTGTACAATAAATATCTGCTTTTCCGACGAATGTTGATTAAATGAATATAGTTGTAGATATTGGCCCACACGTAGTGCGGGATTTTCATAGTTTAACAATTAACTTTCCAATCATGTATTATAAATTTTTGTAATCCTCTTGTAGAGGAGACTCCAACAATACAATAATGTATAGGGTGACCATAGGGGGTTAAAGTTATGAATTATGTGGGGTGGATAGTTTTCATTGAAATACTCTGTAGGTATATATTATGATTCAAATATTTTTAAAAAGTTACACATATATGCTGTGCTGTAGTAATAAATAAAAATATAGATATATAATGATTCTTACGAAAGATCAAGCAGTAAGATAAACGGTATAAATATGCATACATATCTCATGTTTATTTGGGTTTGTATATCCTCTTTGCAGGAGGTAATAATATTTCTTTCAGTGAATTACCGACTGGAAATGCATTTCGTTTTCTATTTGAATAGTTAAATATAATATTTCCTTTGTTTTATCCAAGTAGAAAATATCATTTAAATTATATATCTGACGATATACCGGTTGTAATTTAAAAATCATCTGTAGGAAGAAATTATAGTGTATTTATATGATAGTGATAGCTGAAGATCTCATTATAAATTCAAAAACTTGTCTGAAACACTTCAGGGTGATTCAAAGAATTAAACAGAATAGTTAAGCGCTTCTTTATGTAAATAAGTTTTTAGTTAGCAGCTTTCGCTAGATTTTCCTGTATAGTGAACCGCAGGTAGCGAGGACAATACCATTACCATTGATATATATTTAGGAGTGACAAATTTGCCGTAACAGAGCAGTGTAGTTGGGTATAAGATTGGGAATAAAATCCTTGATTATTCATAAGAATGATTTATAGCCTTAAAAAGGGCTGATTTCATAAAAACTTGCATTTCATCCGAATCTGACGAGCTTTCAACTCGAACATTAATATTATAAATTCCATCTATGATAGTTGTCACATCTTCTGTTCTTCTTTATGCGTATGACTCACAGCTTTTTTCCAGTTCTCTTCCGACACTTTTGACAAATATTTTTGCAGTAATTGATGTGGGTCTTCCAATTTATAATATAATTTTTAACCTGCCTAAATTTCAATGTCCGCCTATGGTTTATTGCGGTTTTAGAGTCTCTTACCTGAAATCGTGCTATCAATATGGTAAAAATATATTATAGTAAATGATGTTATCCTAAAAAATTTCTATTTTTCGACAAACCTCGTATATGTCTTAAAAAAAGTGATATCTAATAGTGACGTTCAAAGTTATGAGCCATGCAGAAGTTCTTATCAAGAATAATTTTTTTCCATAAAACCAATAATAAAAAAGTTTTCCATATTGTTCCAAGTTAAGTAGACACACTACACTGTATGCATGAGTTTTTTATTTCCCAACATATCAGTGAAATTGAATTATAATTATTATTTTGTTAATAAAATCACAATTTTACGAGAGGAATCTACATGCAAACGTTGTAAGTGTCCTTTGTTAACACCCTATATATTGCTTTTGGTGCTTGAACTTTAATAAATTAAATTTTATTTACTAATGCATTATAACCTAATATAGTTAATATTATATTGTTAAACAAAACTAATCATTTCAAGTACTCCACGAAGAAATGACTAAATCTCGTGGTTGTTATATGATACATTACTTTATGGGTATTTTTAATTGTCTGAACTGGTTTTTTAAAACAAACATCTGAATGCATTTCTGGCATTCAAACATAAATTTCTGTTGACAGTATGTGATCATAAAATTTACTACTGGATATTAAATTTTGGAACTTCAAAGAATCACATTATTTAAATTGTTTGTTAATATACAAGAAAGAGGAAGGTATTTTTCAATGTGAGAAAATTTTCTCAGTTCTGAAATTCCCTATGTTTAAAAATGGAGACAGAACTGGGATAAACAATTATAGGCCATTAGCATTAATTACTAGTCTTGCAAAAGTTACTGAGATGCTGTAAAAATAAAATTAATCAAATTTATTGACAAACATAACAACAATTCGACGTCAGACTAGACTTACTATATATATTATGATGGATAAAGGAAAACCATCCTTAGAAGTATTTATTAACCTAACAGGTGCATTTCCACACTGACGATCACTGTCTGTTATTAGAAACAATGGAAAATAATGACGTGCGAGGTATCACGCATGCTTTGTTTGCAAACTATTTACAAAATCGGAAACAAAAAGTAAGAGTAAACAAATATGAAAGTGATGAATGAACAGTTATTTGTGGAGTTCCTCAAGGAACAATGTCAGGGCCTTTGTTGTTTATCGCCTACCTAAACAACCTGTTTTTATAACAAGGAAATAATAAGTTCTGCTGATGACACTGTCATACTAAATAAGAAACTAAGGTAGAAAAACTTAGGGAATGATATGACGAAAGCTCATATCCATAAATTTTAGAAAAACATTTTACATAGCTCCCAATAAAAATTAAATATTTAGGGAAAATGATAATTATTATTGGATAAGTTCAATAGGTAAAATAATATAAGTATGTACTTTTATATTTTATAATTATAATTTTTTTACCTTCCTACGGGAATGGCAAAATAGAATATTGCCAACATCTTGGACCGAATGTCTCCCACGAAATAATCACTAATGATTGTGGGAGCAATGGTTGAATAACTTGCTTCTCCTATTCCGACTAGAGCTCGAAAACAAATAAACCAATTGAAATTCTGTAAAAAAAATTACATAATTAGAAATCCAGAAGTTCATGAGTCCCTTTTCTGTATTAAATTAACTTACCGTCATAAATGATCCACATAAGGTGGTGACACTCCACATAAATACTCCAAACGACATGATGTATCTTCGGTTGTATCTGTCTCCAAGATATCCGAATATGGGAGCGAATAACATATAACTAAGTATAAAGGCGGTTTGGAGTAACCCGCCTGAATCGTTCTTGATTCCATAATATAATTTCACTTTGTCCAAAACTCCTGTAACAAACAAAATATTTTATTAATTTTTAGAAAGAGTTATATTTTCTGGTTTTTGAAGCTCTTGAAAGTGATTATTTTCTTCCTATTAATTTTGACCAATCGCTATCAAGAATTGGTATGTCAAATATAAATTTCAAGTGGAAAAATTACTTTTTGAGCGATTGATCTTTTTTGTTTGTTTACAGCATCGGTTGTCAGGTTGGTAGGTAGTGTTTCTAAGTCTAACACGTCGGTAAGTGATTTACTTACCGTTCAGACGTCGGTAAGTAAACTACGTCTTAGCCCTACATACATTCAAGTGGTCCTAAATAATATATTACTTCAATCATTACACAAAAGTAACAAAAAAATAAGAAGATTGAAATTTTTTAATGAACAGAATCGAACAGAACAATATAAAAAGTAATAAATAGCATGAAAACAATTTCACCAAAATTCAAATTATGCAAATTATATTTTAAACTGATCGAGAAGTATAAATGTTACTTTTGACATTTCGTTCATTTCGAAGAAATTTAAATTATTTTATTCGAAATTCGAATATTTCAATACTATCGCGCAAAAAATGGTATAAGCATTTCGAACGTTAAGGGTAATACCGGTCTCCAGCAAAATTGGACAACATTGCTGTCGACCGGTAAACAACCCTTACCGTTCTTGATACGTAATATACTATAACAACTGTCAACTACTCTTAGCTGTCAGCAGTTTTTCCGGGAATAAAAAATCGAAAAAATTTGTTTGACAAGTTATTGTTCTTATGATTTTAATTAAAAAGAATGTTGTATTAAAATAAAATGTTTATTTAACTCAAGAAATAATCTTACCAAATATCCCTCGTGCATCTGATTTTTCCTGTGGAAAAATTAAATGCACTAGGGATATTACCCCCTAAAAATATATCCCGGTAATCTTGTTCAATTTCAGCCTTACCCCCTAAAAATATATCCCGGTAATCTTGTTCAATTTAAAGCCGATTTGGGAGTAAAAAATTAACTTGAAACATTTCGAAATATGTACAGATCAAGATAATAAAAATATGAATGAAAGTCGTATTTTCAAAATAATTTAAACTAAGGAGAACCAACTACTAATCGCTCGGCCGTCTTTCAATTTCTTCGGAGAAGTTTCAAAAATTGTAATGTAATTGTATACTTTGACAAGTTTATCTGAAGCCGTGAGAGGAATGCAGTCGAAAACATTGGATATTGCCACGTTTAACTATGAAAAAGCTAAAGTGCTAAGTATGTAGTGATACTAATTAGAAAAGGGACTTTTCATTATTAACAATTTTCAATTTATGAATATTAAAATATGAGCACTTTTCCAAATTTATTATGGGTTTCTTCAAGCTCTGGCAGCGTTGTACAGAAACCATAATTACCACACCCTCCGAATTACATAATTGGTGATTTTTATCGAAAGGCCGGACCAACTGACTTCTTATTGGCAAGCGCGTGCGTGTGTTGTTCCTCTCACTTCCTCAATTGACTGATATTGATTTATCCAGTGGCGCTGGTATTGTCAGTGAACGTTGTATTTCCAATTTTACTTGGTAAAATAGGCACCGTACGCCATTTGTACGTTTATGACAGATATGCGCCATGTTTCCTCGCCTCTTGCCGATGCCCCATAGCTTCAGATAAACTTGCCAAACTATATTTCAGTGGAGATGAATTTATAAAGCGATATCTATTGGTAACACGCTTTATCAAATACGACAATAATACGGGAAACTGTAATAATACTTTATTGTTTCAAGCCCACGTTGCATGTTGTCAGATTATTCCAAACTCGGTTTGCAGTTGGAGGTGAAGATGTCGCTATTGTCACGACTTTTACACTTCCGTTACTGGAAGTCATGTATGCATTGTGATTTTGGTGTCTTCAGTACGAAATTAAGCTCTCGGACGGAGAACATATACCTTGTACTGATGAGGCGCAAAAACACCGAAAAAGGTCTACAAGGTATGTTGTCCCTTCTAATAATGGCAAACCAGAATGATTGGTGTTAAATATCCAACCCCGTTTGACTTGTAGTGTAATTCAATAGCAGTCGAGGCCTATAGCCCGGGAAGTAGTTGTTGCTTCTTAGTTGAACGATCGCTGTTTTTGAAAAATATTTTTCAAAGCTTATAAAGCGTTAGAATAATTATTATTCTGCGATATCTATGAATTTATTCAATTCAATTTTATTCATCCTGTATAATCAATGTGATGAATCATCGTCCTAAAACAAAGCCCACTTAGTCGTTGTCCTTTCCTTTTAGGCCATATTTCTCTATTATATACTGAAGTGGCGAGAATGAATGTATATTCAGGCAGGCCACATAATTCATGATTTTAATCAAACGTTAAGTGTGAATAAGTGTTTTCTCTACCGGTCTTATTATTATACCAGGCATATTGAAAAGTTTTTATTACTTTTCCCGTAAAAAAGTTTATTATTATATACAGGTCTTTTTTTTCCAGGAACAGGAAATGCTTTAGTAGTTTTGCCATGTTAGTCCAGAAAATGAAGTCCGATGAACACCTGAAGGTCTAGTTAATTAAGAAAAAGATCATACCGGGAGAAATTGTAGGTCTCAAGTGGGTCTTTCAAATGAAGAGATTTCTCCTATTATCCAGCCCGGTGTCATGGTGGAAAATAACACCAGAGCACAGATAATCTGTGGCGAGAGACCCTATTCTCAAACCGTGACATATTTTGTCGCATGAGAGAAGTCCTCTTTGTCGAATAAAATCTGAGTATTCTTATTCTCAAATGTCGCCTTCGCAAATTTTTGATAGACAAATTGTAGAATGGTCAAAGGCAGTCGACAATTTATGTCGAATGCGAGAATTTCATTACTTGCGAAATTTATAGGTTAACGTTATACATGTCAAAAGTAAAAACACTAAAAACATTGTTTAATACTTTTGTTAGGTTCTGTTTCCGAAATTTTTGTAGAGAGAAAATGGCAGCTTTATTAATTGCTATTGAAAATTTAGAAAATCAAGAAATGTATCAGCGGCCTCGAGAGAGACGAGGAATATATAGAAGCGCTTTTACATTTTTATCTGACAGAAAGTGTATTAAAACGTTCAGATTAACTAAAGAATTAGCTAGAGAACTAATTATTACTCTAGAATCCTTAATAGAACAAGGGAATCGTGCAAGTGCATTATCTCTTGAAAATTTTCCAGATAAAAGAGGCTCATTTTCTTTTTCTTGCATTAAATTTATTAATGTTCGTTTTTGGTTTTGGGTGCAATAGATTTTTTTATGCCATACTAGTTCGTTATTGTGTTTTTATTGCTTAGTTACCAACTATCTAATGCCGTACTTTATACCCGGGCGGGCATAAAGTCCACTTTATGGCCCGTGCGGGCATAAAGAGAAATAATTTTTTGTTCAACTTATTTAATAACCTTGTAAGCTTCTTTAGACTTTTTTGGCAACAGATTTACAGTTGCTTTCTCTCCTTTTTCAATAATTTCGTCAGGAATTCCAAAATCTTCGTTCAATTTGACTTCTAACTTTGACACATAAAATTTATTGTGATATTATGACATAAAAGTTTGTATGTACCGCAGGCATAAACAGATGTGTATACCCTCGGGCGACTTACAAACCCTCGGACCACAGGCCCTTGGCTTCGTAAGACGTCGCCCTCAGGGCATAAACATCTATTTATACCCTTGGTGATAAATAACTAATTGGTTTCACTTTCCATGTTTATTCTTGTTCTACATTCTAGTAAGTACATTGTACATTCTACCTTCTAACAAATAACCAAATCATTACTGTCATCACAGATCATATAACTACTACTGTCATTTCATTATTTTACAACTTTACAAGAGAAATGGCATGGAACACGATATAATATCGATTTTTCGGTGTTGCCAGTTCATGTTATTCGACAAAATGTATCTCATGCGACTTAGATGTCGAACCCATTTGAGAATGCCAGATGCCAATGTTGTGCGACAATTTCTATCGACATATGTCGAATACGACAAATGTCATTCGACATTCGAGAATAGGCTCCCAGAGTTACAAAAATCCGTTTTACGCTGATATCTGCCAAAATATGACATTTAGAAATTTGTTGATCCAATGAAAAAAGAAGATCAATTAATTATCTACAAAAATGGTTCCAATGATTTTTTTCGTATTTCAATATTTTTTGCGAAAAAGGAGGGTTCAATAATTCGGAATTTTTAGAATGAATAAATATGGCAGTTGCAGTTTTTTTAAGCAGGTGTGGGCCAAAAATTGGTACGAATCCTACAAAAATCTATTTCTCCATGTAGCTAAATCTCGAGGCAGAATCTCCAAGATGTTTTGACAACCGAAATTATGACCTTTCTAGGTAAGTATACTCAGACAATTCGGTCCAATTTTTCGCAATCTTCATGAGGATTTTTGGGAAAAAAGTCTTTGGAAGATTGCATTTAATACAAAAAATATATAAAAATAGATAAAACACAAAAATTTCACATAATTCTAGACATTTTCAGTACCATTCGCATGAGTCAAGTACATTTTCTCTGTTATTATCAATATTCTCGTTGTTTTCTTCGTATTGTTCTTTTTTCCCTTCCCCATCTTCCCCACTTTCTATTCATTTATTGGACTATAATGGCGAAATATGCGTCTACAAACTCTTAAATCCTCCCCACGTCCGAAAGGAGTTTAAAAATAACATGACCAAAAATAAGATGAATAAATCGTTTATTATTGACATATTTTAAACTGTAGGTAGATGAACTCCTTTACCGAACCATATGCGGGTACCTACTTAAATATGAAAAAGACTATTAAAATACCTTGTAAAATTCTATTTTGAATCATAAGAGGGATATTACTTTATTTATAACACAATACGCATGGTACTTGAAAAACAAACAAGAGTACTCGAAAAAAAATACAAAGACCAGTCTCCATCCTTAGTGAATATGTATTTGTTTTTTATTTGTATTGAAATTTCAATAAGACTCACGATTTATTTCAAGAAAGAATGTGTGTTTATATATTTTATAACTAACCCTGTATAATTTATATTCATTATTCGAAGAGAAGCTATGAATATCAATCACAAAACTAAAATTAATCAAAATTACGCTTTACTTGTATGTATGTAGGTTTTTATACAGGGTGTTTTCAAATGACCCTTGCAACGTTTGGATGTAGATACAGTTGGCTGGCTGCGATAGAGGCGTGTTCTAGGCAATTGGTAAGGGCAGAAGTCCAAAGCAGATGCATTTGCATATGTACGGACAGCCAGGCCTCCATTATGGCTCTGGAAAACCCATGCACAAAGTCAAAGCTCGTTCGGGAGACAAAAAACACACTGAATGAGCTAGCCAGATTCAACAAGGTCGTTATTACCTGGATACCGGGACACTCGGGTTATAGAGGTAATGAAAGAGCCGATAAACTTGCTAAGCAAGGAGCCAAGTCGGGAGAGCATCCAGAAAGGGAGGTAGGAATACCGTACCGAGAAGGATGCAATACCATAACGAAGGAAATAATTGGAAAGAGATGGGAAACCTGGAAGGAATCCCTGGGTCACAGATGGTGTAAAGAACTGACGGGAGATTTCATCTCCAGTTGGGCCAAATCAATCATCAAAATTGGTAAACGCAAGGCAAGAGTTGTTCTGGGTATACTCACCGGACACTGCGAGCTGCGATGTTACACACACAAAACACAGGGACATAGCAACTTGTGTAGATGGTGTGGAGAGGAGGAAGAGACCCCGTGTCATTTCCTATGCAAGTGCCCCAACCTAATGATACATAGACATAGATGGTTGGGAGCAGCGAGCCTGGACTCAGAGTTATTCAAAGAGACTAGCATTGACAACATACTTGCATTCTGCAAGAGTGTTGGCTTTAGTGCACATCTCTCTGAAGCAGCCTAAGCATAACTTAAGTACGAATCGGGGGGAAAGGGATACAATGGCGAAAGCTAAGTGTCCCTGAGCATTGCACCCCGAATGACTTGTAATAATAATAATAATAATAGATACAGTTGGCAGAAGCAAACGTGAGCCCTGGTGGGCGTGTTCATGTCGCTGTAGTTGTATTTTTGTAGTAACAATTCGATATTTTGAATCGATAACCAAATATCGATACCGTAAATTTCAAATGTTAAGAGATATGTAAACAAAGTCAAACTTGCTAAAAATGTAACTAAATATTAATAGAAAAATTTATATTGGACTAAAACTAAAACTACCGTTTGCCCTAAATATCTATATTTTCAAATTACATGACTGTGTTAATGTCATAAAAAAGAAGGGTCAAGTTTCTATGGAAAGCAACAAAATATGAACTGGTTATAGTCCAGTGTTGCCGATGCAAAAATGATAATTACCCGAACTTGCTATTCAAATTATCAGAATTTGTCAAAATTACCAAAAGGACACATTGGTTATCCAAATAAAGTCTTCGACACCAGTCAATTTGAGAAATCCCCAAAAACAATAGCCATGTTGATGAAATCACTCGGTCATATTATTTCGATTATATTTAACAATTACTAATGGACAATCGTTAACATTGGCTCTTGATTGGCTGCTTGCAATGACCGTATTTTAGTTCGCATATTTTCCGGGGCTCATGTTTGGTTCTGACAACTGTACCTCACGTATATATAAAATTGGACAAAAGGATAAAGGATTGAAGGGTCCAGCCTATTTACTTCTCGAAATACGGGATGTTGAAGTTATGAAGATTTAAATGTTTCAATTTGATAACTTTAGAATGGATAAATAAATTGATTCGACATTTGACAGGTTGTTTTTGAATGTAAAAGGGCATATTTTGATAGAAAAACATTTTTCAATTCTTGATCCAGTGGTGTACATTTGGAAGATTATGTCACCTTTCCCCTCCCATTTTTGACGCCACTGGCATTTGAAGCAATTTTTAATTAATTTTGTATTCCTCAATGGTTTCCACGTGAAAAACGTATAACCTTTACATATAAAAAAATTTGTAGTTTTCAAGATATTTGATGTCATGTCATGAAGTCTGCTAAATCATTATTCAATAATGCAATAAAAATATTTTTCTTGTATTTTTTTCAATCCATCCATGGACACTCTCTGTAGGATGATTGAACTCAAAATTCAAGTACATATTAGTGTCTGTTTGCTTATGATATACACTGTGGATGTTTTATTGATAAGAACATCTAAAAATGGCAAGAAATTCTTATTTTCAATTTCAAATTTTGTTTTGTCCTTTATTTGTTTGCCAAAAAATCATTCAAAGATACTATATTAATATACCACAAAGAACATACAAAAAATCAGTAAGTTATAGTTATCGTTATTTTTCAATTTTATATTGACAGTGAATAATAAGCTGGAAGAAACTTAAGGTGGATTAAAGCAACGCTATCTAAACTAAAACTAATTTAAATTTTAACAACGAATAGTCAGCTGTTCATGCAACATAAATTAAGAGATTAATAAACCAACCGGAAATGTGCATTCTTTTCAATCATTTGTTAAAACTTCCAATAGTAATAGATAACTGAAGATAAATCTTAAACGTAAACCAGCTTATTTATGAAATATATATTGTTTTAAACTATAATAGTATATTGTTTCACGAGCTTCAAAAAATGTTTTCGACGAGTGAAACCCTATACATTTTCTACAACCCTGTTTATATCATAGTAATATACTAAAAAAGAAGATTGAACAAATATTTTATTTGAAATTAAAAATAACGATTCAGAAATCATGATAACTTACTCCAAAAACCATCAATGCTTTGAGTGTAAACAATTAAAAAGAAATGTCAAACCGAGTGTCAAACTAATGATAATGAAACCTGGCATCTAGATATAAATTGTTTTTAAATCTCACGGTATTTTGACAATTCTATTTTGCTTTTTAATTAAACAAAAGCAAAAAAATGCATTCTTGTTAAAGAAATGATTCCTATCTTTGTTTATTAATAAGGAAAAGTTGTCAAAACATTAAATACGAGGGCGGCAAATAATTGAAAATATAAATTTAACTTTTTGTATATGGTTGTAGAAAAAAATATTTGCAAACATGTAATACAAGCTCATGTAAAAAACACAGTAGGTGATCTGTGGTCAGGGCTTGCGTAGGTACAGTCGAATCCATGGAGGACATTTTAAATCTTAATAGAGTACACGCATATTTCATATTTTGTTTGGATATTAATTTATAATAGTAAATATGATATCAAAAATTACTAATAATAGGAGATAAACCAGTTTCTCCCAAATTTTAAATTAACATTCAAATTTCAATGCACTTTCCGACCACAACCCGAGGATTTCCGAACGCTACCGATGATACGTGTGATGTCAAATCTCTTGTGTTTACTTATGTCAATATGGACGGTATTGCATTAGGTTATGTGTAGTTGTGTATTTATATTGTATTTTAATCAACTATTAATTGCTTCAGCGACGTAAAAATATCATTACGTGTATGTGTGTGCTTTTTTTATTTCTGAAAGTCAACGTAAAGTGGAAAGTGGACATAAATATTCGATATTTCCGAGGATATTTTAAAACTTTTTGAAGAATATCTATATTTTATTTACTAGTTCAGTGTTCAGTGACGATTCTTTCATATTTTGTGAGTGAAGATATGGCTAGCGAAGGTTTTGTAAAAGCACAAACTGATAACTTGCCCAAAGTAGACTCATTTACAGTAGAAAAAATTGACCTTTACCCTGACGTCACTAACAATGAACAGTAGTAAACACAAACTTTATATACCTCATCCTTTTCTACTGACAGTAAAAACACATCATACAATATACGTACACTTGTCTTTCAAGCAATGACATACGTTCTTATGTAACTCTAATTATTACTTCCAAATGTTGAAAAGAGATAGCACCAAAAACGATTAATCGGTTGTATTCATAAGAATTTATTTTGACCTCTTATGACAACTGTCATTATTTTGATACATCGAGTTTTGTTCAAATCGTTCCATCATTTGCATTCAGATAAATTCTATAAAATCGGTTTTTTCAAGACCTCTAATTTATTATTTTTATTCTACGATAAGTAAAGAATTTTCTGTTTCGCATTTAATGAATATTTCCAACTTAACCTCACTTCTTAGACGGTGGCTGAACAAGATAAACAAGCAGTCAACGTATTTACGCACACGACAAAGTAATTGTAGCCATTTTTGACTCATTGATTGATTTCGCGAGGTTAGTAGGTATGACGTCAGGGTAAAGGTCAATTTTTTCTACTGTATGCTGCTTGAATTTATGAAGTCAAACAGCTGCTTTAATGCAGAGGAAATAAGAGGAGTTAAAGCATTATCGTAAGTACGATTTAAACTATGTTTTATTTATATAATATATACCAACCATATTTCGATGTGTGGTCGTAAGAAAATGATGTTTTTATGGTTGATTCCTACACATATAGGTACATAACCTCAAACTATTTAAGAATAAAAATTACCAGCATAGAAGTAGGTACCTCCATTAAAATGGTCTTCACTAACAAAAGTAATGCCATTCTCCTAAGTGTATTTTTGCTTGCGCCACCAGGTAAAGTAACAAATATTTTGTCTGGAGTTTTAATAGACGTTGATTTACACACTGGAATAATGCAATACTTGGAATACAAAGTTTTTTTTCGGCTTTATCCATTTTTAAAGCTTTCAGAAACAAATTAGGTCACAAGAACTCAAAGCGTGATACACGAATAAGAACGTAAACAAATGACGTCACACCATGGGGCAGCCATCTTTATGACGTAAAGCGCGTTTTGGCGGACTTTCAAATTTTATGATTTTCAAAGTCGTTTTAAAAGTAAAGTGTATATTTTTTTGAAAAAATAACCATGCAAGGTGTTAGGAGATCTGATAAAGCGTCAATTCCCACCAATAGCAAAATTTATGCTTGAACCCTATTACCCAGTTTCTTGCATTAACATCTGCATTACGTTACATAGTTTTATTTTCTTAGTATGATATTAAATTAATTTAAGTCTTACTTTTGGATTTATCCACCTATACAAACATTGTCTAGACAACAATTAAAAAATAAAATAAATATTTGCCGTTTTTAATTCCAATAAGTTGGTTGGCTTGAACTACATTGTGTAATGAAGTCGTTTTTTTTAATCAATTTAGTTGCCAATAATTGATATATCGATGCATTACATACGTCACGATCAATTTAAATTAATTTCGAAAGCAGCAGAGTATGTAGGAATTATTTTAAATTAATTATCTGTGTATTTGTAGAGACCTTTGAACAGGAACATTACTTATACTGTTATAAAATAAATTCGAAAGTCCGTTTGGTTGAAAAAATTACAATTAAAACGAATATTTTCAACCTCTAAATTATAATCAAAATTTTGTTATTGTATAAGAAAATACAACTACACTCACCGGCACGAAAAACGGAGCAGTTGAATCTTTTTAAACAAACTTCAAATTTTAATGCTTTGTGATGTTTTATTATTATAATATCTTACACACAAATAAAATAACATGTTTAAAATATTTTTTAACAACAATTGAATCTTTATTTGAAGTAGAAAGGTTTATTTGAGTTAAAATAATAAACCCCATAGATCTTATTACTTTGCCGTAAAGTGCAAGTGCATAGTTGGCCATGAATTTTGAGAAATGTGACAGATCCAACGTGACAGATACGTGTTAAATTTGTGCTGCGTTTATTTAATCTATAGTGATACATTTATTTAATCTAAAAAATATGTCTGTTAATCCCGAAACAGCGGCTGCTATTGTTGCGTTGCTTCAAGATGGGAGGAGTGAACGATATGTTGCCTGACAGTATAATGTATCCAATAGCACTGTGCACCGTATTTTTACACGTTTTTTGGAAATTGGAGCTTACAATAGACGACTAGAACTGGTCCTCAACGTAGAACTAACGCTCGTGATGATCCTTTTATCACCTTACAAAGTCTACGAAATCGTCATGCTACAGCTGTTGAAATCAGAAATCAACTTCAGTACGTCCGGCAAACTAATGTAAGCGAGCGGACAGTTAGGCGAAGACTCAGGGAAGCCAACCTAACCAGTCGTAGACCTGCGACAGGCCCAGAACGTCTTAGGCATCATCGTGTTGCACGACTTCATTTCGCCAGAATTCATGAGCACTCGGGCGAAAATGAATGGGGGCACGTTTTATTTACTGACGAGTCCAGATTTAGCTTACGGTCTCCAGATGGCCGTGAAAGAGTATGGCGAAGGCCACACGAGCGTTTTGCTGAATGTACCTTTAGCACTAGGATAGAATATCAAGAGGGATCCGTTATGGTGTGGGCCGGAATTTCTCTGAAGGCACACACAGAATTGTACATCCTTCCGAGAGGCTCCTTAACTGCTGCCAGGTACATTGAGGACGTTCTCCAAGATTTTGTTGTCCCTTATGTTGATTTTATTGGAAATGACTTTCTTCTTAAGCATGATAACGCAAGACCTCATACTGCGAGAATCACTCAACAATATTCAAACGAGGTAAACATTCCTGTTATGAGCTGGCCAGCGTTAATCCCAGATACCAACCCCATAGAACATGTTTGGGACATGCTTGTGCGAAGAATGCGAAGTCGTGTTCCTGCTCCTTTAATAACTTTAAATCAGCTGCGACAAGCTCTTTTAGCGGAATGGGAATTTATTGCACAAGCGGACATTCGGCACTTGATTTTAGGCATGCCAAGAAGGATACAGGCATTAATTCGAGCACGTGGGGGCAACACCCGTTATTAATAATGCGGCTCCAAAGTTTGGGATACTAAGTCGTTTCAGTTTTGAATAATTTAAAGTCGTTATGACACATCAGAAATTTATTCATTTTCTAGTTTTTTAAATTGTTACAAAAAGTTTTTTGTTCTCGTTTTTTAAATTGTTCGGAACACTTTTTTTTCTTCAAATGAAGGTGCAATTGTTGTTAAAAAATATTTTAAACATGTTATTTTATTTGTGGGTAAGATATTATAATAATAAAACATTACAAAGCATTAAAATTTGAAGTTTGTTTAAAAAAATTCAACTGCTCCGTTTTTCGGGCCGGTGAGTGTATTTTAGTAATGGTTAAAATACGTTCTCCTTTCTCAACGAGAAAGTTCTTTTCAATTATAATGGTAAAAGAAATGGATAACCGCCAAAATATATAATATAGATGTTATTTACGTTCCAAGTTTTTAGGCCAAGGACGCAGTTTGCTCGAATGACTCTAGGCCAAGAATTAGGTTAAGTTTTATGACAAAAATCCTGGTAGGAAACGAACTTTGCCATCTAGTAAAAGCCGTAGGACGGACCTGATATATATTTTTATTATAAATATGAAAGCTTAAGTAATCGAAATGGTGTCGAAAGATTGGAGATAATAAAAATACAAATAAAACGATTTTTTTCAGCAAGGTGATTGGATAATTCATATCTTCGACGATTTTCAAGTTAACCGTTGAAACTTCGTAGAAAACAAGTACATTGTATGCACTCTGTATCTGTAGAGTAGGGAGGGTGAGTGTAGGCTCACATCACTTAGACCACATGTGACCCATTGTACATCCTCCCGAGGAGTTGTCCCCCTAGGTCATCGTCCATCCTGTCCTCCCCAGGAAGGTGGACAGGTCATTAGGAGACATCTCCTCTATATCGGCAGGTGTAGGCAAAGATTCACCGAACACACACTCCTTTATTGACGATAACTCCGGACACTCGCATAAGACATGCCTGACGGTTTTATCTTCCTGAATAGAGGTGTGTCCACTAGCCCCATAGTATGGAGGTGTTTCCTTAGTTAACAGTGGCAGGTCAGGGGTCCTACAGTTAAACGTAGGTTTTTCCTGGTCATCGCCAAATATTTCTTCGGCGCTAGCTTCCCAGGGTCGCCCAGGGTGATCCTAGCAAGACTGCATCCTTTGATTCCTTCCCATCTCTCAAGGGATTGAGCATGGGTGTAAAGTTTGGCTAGTTCCGCAATTGTCAAAGTCTTCAGGTGTCCGTAGGTGTCACTGGGTCCTAAAATTTTTAGTCCAGCCGCTTCCCTGGCTAAAGAATCGGCGATGCGATTTCCTTTTCTCCTGTCGTGCCCTTTAACCTACCTCAGGATAATATTGTTATCTGCCGAGGCGTTAGCTAAATCTTGGTGACACTCTAGTACTAGCACCGATATAAGACGTTGTCTGTTAAAGGCTAATAGGGCTTGTCTACCACATTGTATGCACTTCGTGAAGAGCAGGTACCATGGGACAATTAATTTTTCCCTTGTTAAAAAAATGCAAAAAGGAAAAATGCTTGGATAGAAGTAGCATTTATATAATCAAAATTCTTTAATCTTCTAAAATAAGTGATGCGGTAAACTATACTGTGATACGCACTGTATACTACAACTGCAATGATACATTTTATTCGTGAAATTTAATTAACAAGCACAGTGTCATCTACAAAAAGATCTCTGACCCCAATATCGTAGTAGTACACGTGCCAACATAATTTAATATTTTCATTTTAAAAGGGACCCCTCTTCTACGTTACTTTGATGGTCCTATTCACCGCAGGCAATCAAACTTTATTAGAAGATGTAACCATGTCACGGGATTTTAAAATGAGAGATAAAAGAAATTAAATTTGAAGTATAAGGTTTCGTAAGTAGTATTTTATATAAAAGAAGTTCAAAACTCCGGGTTATATTTTAAAGAAAAAAAAAAGTTCAAAGAATCCATAAGTTGGAGTTAATATACTTTTTGGCGTGCGTCATCGATTGTTAATGTCCTTCCTACACATTACGATGAAAAAAAAATAGGAAAAAAGGCACGTCTTAATTAATCCTAATCAAAATATCACAATAATGAACCATTTAAAATATATTACAAATTTTAACCCTAATCTTTGACTTGATGAGTTGATGTTTAAATTACGCGCAAGCGCGACCTATCAATCGGGAGAAATTACAATATTCAAAATAGGATGCAGACGTTCCTTTCGTACCGACAATGTGTCTTACGTCTTTTTCTAATGTCCCACTGACAGTTCTCATCAGGTCTGTACTTTGTTGTTTACGGTCAATTAATATTTGTGAAAAATGAATATCAATCTTATTGTTATATTTATTTAAATAATACAAAAATAGGAATAGATACAAGGGAAAACAGTTCTCAAAAAATCTCAGTTCGAAAAAGAAGCTGGTAATTATTAATTTCGAATTTGACTGAATACGATCCTGATGATTTTATTTATCAAATTTAAGGTTAGCTATATGTCAAAATAGCAAATAAAATAAACGATATATGTCACAAACGATGACGCACACCAAGAAGGCTATTGAATGTACAGGGTTATTCATTATAAATTACCCACCCCCTATCATCGTTATTATAACTTCTAGAAAAAAAAGTCTCATATAAAAGTTGTTTGGTTACAACTGAATTTTCTTGATATTCTATCAAAAGTTCAGTGGCGTGAAAATTTTAGGGAATACAAAAACTTTCATTATTTTTATGTTTTAATATGTTTAACTTTTGTCATTATAGTAGAGATTCATTATTTTATATTAATTTTCTCTATTAATTTTTAACTTGATTGTAAAATATTATTCGATCGCAGCTTTGTTACATCAATTTTATTGCCTCTTTAGATCTTTACAATGAGGTACCATTTTCTATTTGTTATAGCCTGATGATGGTAATTGTTACCAAAACTAGTTGCAAGTTTTGAGTCCCAACGGACATTAAATATATTGTGGTTTGACTTTGAGTTTCATTGAACCCTTTATTTGGATTCTAACCACATTTGAGGTATGGATGAACTCTTAAGAGTTATCTTTTTCATATTTACAGTAATTCCTAAAACTAAGATTTACAACATTTCATAACTCAAAAACGGTACAAGATAGGGGTAACATATTATATATTTTTGAGATCAGAAAAAAAAGACCATTCCAAAAATGTGAAAATATACAAGGTGTCCCAATTAAAAAAGAGCTATTATTTTTTGTATCTCCTTAAATTTGCACGCTACTGAACTTTTGATAAAATATTGAGAAAATTCAGCTGTAACCAAACAACTTTTATATGAGACTTTTTTTTCTAACAGTAATAATAATGATGATAGGGGGTGGGTAATAAATAATGAATAACCCTGTACTATAAGCCAACCCTGTAATATATTTCAAGTATTCCGCCAGCTCCGTCCATCTGTCTGAAAACGAATGGACTTGTACTTAACAAGTTTACAATCTGAAATTCTCAACAACATTGAAATTTCGACCATTGTCTACCTTCATTCGAATTTATTACCATACGAGTATACCTATATGGGAGGTTCTAAAATGTACTGAATCCCATTAAGGTGCTTAATGGCCCTGTCAACCCCAGTACCATGTAGCAGACAAGTCACCTTTTGAAAAAAACTCTTTACATTATTATGACGGTTTGTATGGGTAGTAATCTCTAGACTTCGAGTGACAGAAAAATCTTGGTATTATACGATAATTGAGTTGTTGGATATTATGAAAGGAATTAATGAGTTGTAGCTTTTGACGTGAATCGTTTTATAATTGGGCTATAAGGGTTTTATTAGTCTATTGAAAATGGAAATGACAATCTGACAAATGCAGGAGAAGAAAAAGAAACATGCTTTATCACAAGGGCGGATTTAAGGAGAAGATACGGGGTACTTACCCCCAGACGGTATTTTTGTTAACTGTGGGGAATAAAATTATCAAAGTTGTTAAAATATATGAATAAAATACCAGAGTAAAACCTATATACTACTGGCTGCATTAGCGTATTTTGTTCGTTGTTGATTAGTTTTGAAGGGAGAACTAAAAATTTGGCAACAGATGAAAGTATCTCCAGCAGATGCCAAATATTAGAGCGATTTGTCAATTGCTGTGTATGTTTCCAGTGACAACTAGCATTGCCGAGCGATCTTTCTCCACCTTAGACCGGTTAAACTAATATCTCCGCAACAGGATGGCAGGAGAGCGTTTTAATGGATGCATCATCAAGAAGTTGCGGCAAAAATGAACGCTAATGAAGTGCTGGACATCTTTATCAGGAAACATCAAAGAAAACTTAATTTTTCTATTGTTTTGACACTTTCATAAACCTTCCTATACAAATTGTAGAAAAAAGTTTTCTATTATAGACTATGAGCCCATGGGGAAAGAAGTGTCGCGATTTGCAGCAGCAAACCCACTCAGAACGATATTTTATCATGCCACCATCGATTCCAGCACTATGACGTACATTTTTTCTTGTGCAGAAAAGTGCAGTGGAAAACTGAACATTTTATTTTTCACCCGCTGAAACCGTGATATGAAACTGTACGCCGTTTGTTACATTTGATAGTAGAATCATAGGAGATCGGTCCAGACTCTATGACGTTCAAAAACAATCGGTCGGAAAATCTAGGTAAATTTTTAAAACTCATTTTCTACCCTCTAA